>WNWK01001624.1:0-260000 GCA_009830355.1 Cherax destructor | reverse complement strand
TCAACCACCACACTACCAGGGTCACCCCTCAACCACCACACTAACAGGGTCACCCCTCCTCGACCACACTAACAGGGTCACCCCTCCTCGACCACACTAACAGGGTCACCCCTCCTCGACCACACTAACAGGGTCACCCCCTCCTCGACCACACTAACAGGGTCACCCCCTCCTCGACCACACTACCAGGGTCACCCCCTCCTCGACCACACTACCAGGGTTACCCCTCAACCACACTATAAGGGTCACCCCTAAAACACACTACCAGGGTCACCCCTCGATCACACTACCAGGGTCACCCCTCCTCAACCACACTATAAGGGTCACCCCTCAACCACACTATAAGGGTCACCCCTCAACCACACTACTGTGACCAAGACATCTCCGACACTGAGCCAGTTCACAATGTCAGTAAATCTTAAAGTCTTTTATAAAATGGAAGGTAAAAAAATAGATTGGCATTGTTTAAGATTATATTTCAGCTTGAAAGATGCGAGCCAGTCACTCCTTGGTCACCCTCCACCGCATATCGCACCCACAACATTTCTTTACTACTATATATATATATATATATATATATATATATAGTGGTTTTTGGTTTTTACAGAGGGCTAGATTTGAGTTTTCTGCATTTATATACACGCTAAGACCTTTTATCCTCTCTCTTTCCCTATTCCCCTTCTCTCCGTCCCTCAATCCACGTATTCCTTTCCCTCACTCTCTCACCATCACACCGCATAGGTAGGATTACATATCACCTGTGTTATATCACATGACCTGAGGGCCAGCTGTGGCGTCCCTGCAGCTGCACTGTGGTACACCACCATGGCTCAGGTCCCGAGCTGCTCTGCCGGATTCACCAAGTCTGAGTTTACGGAGGTTGACCTCCAGCTCCAATGTTGCTTCTTATCTTACCATCGATGTTAACTTGATCTTGCCCTTATATTTATTGATGAATCTGTGTATCTCGTGTTGGTGCTGCTATGCACAAACTTCTGCTATGCACAAACTTCTGCTATGAACAAACTTCTGCTATGAACAAACTTCTGCTATGAACAAACTTTTGATGTGAACAAATTTATATGAAAAAAAATCTCCTATGAAGAAAAATAAGCCTTTTTTAGCATTAGTAATTCCAGTGGGTTAATAACCCAGAATAACTAAAAAAAAGCCAAGCAGTGAGTTATTCTCATTAAGGTTTTTTATTAGCCCTTCCCCCAGGACGTAATCCCCAATAGTCTACTAACTCCTAGGTACATACCTATTTACTGCTAGATCGGCAGGTTAGGAAATTTATGGCAAGTCTCTCCCTGCCCAGGATTTGTCTCGAGCCCCTTCGGTTGTGAATGGAATGCGCTACCGCAGGGCTCGACAGTACATATCATCATCCCACTGTCCAAGTCACTTCCTGCCTTCCAAGTCTTCAGGACACAGCCTGTCGATTGAGCAGTCAGACCAGTGCCAGGGCTGTCCCGTGACCTCTGCCAGCTAGTCAGATCACAGTGCCAGGGTCTGACCCTGCCAGCTAGTCAGATCCAGTGCCAGGCTGTCCCGTGACCTCTGCCAGCTAGTCAGATCACAGTGCCAGGGCTGTCCCGTGACCTCTGCCAGCTAGTCAGATCACAGTGCCAGGGCTGTCCCGTGACCTCTGCCAGCTAGTCAGATCACAGTGCCAGGGCTGTCCCGTGACCTCTGCCAGCTAGTCAGATCACAGTGCAGGGCCTGTCCCGTGAGGCTGTCCGTGACCTCTGCCAGCTAGTCAGATCACAGTGCCAGGGCTGTCCCGTGACCTCTGCCAGCTAGTCAGATCACAGTGCCAGGGCTGTCACGTGACCCTTAGCAGTTAATCAGATCACAGTAGAGGAGGTGCCACACGAACCTCACCAGCCAATCAGATCAGTGAGTGTGAAGCGTGTTGGGCAGCCCCATTACGCCCTCTCAATGGTACGAGTCTCGTAGACACATGCAAAGTCTCGTACGAGATTATGACACAAATACCTCGTATGTAACTAAGCACTTTGTACATAGTTAAAGGTAGTGTAGCTACATCTACTGCCATCAAAATCACAACCACTGCTACCACAATCACCACAAGTAGTGCCACTAGTACCACTATCTCCACAACCTCATATACCATCACTACTACAACCATTACATCATCACTACTGCTTTTATTTCCACTACCACCATCACTATAATTACCACCACCAGTGCCACTACCACCTCTAACAACTACCACAACTACCACCAGTACTATCACCCACCAGCTCCCTGACAATGAACTACACAACACTATTACAGTGACTCTGTGCCACTTCCCGATGCTTCACCACATATACGTCTTCCCTAGGCTCTTCATTCCTCTTTCCCTGCCTCCCTCTCTACCTCTTTCCTCTCCCTCTACTTCCCCTGCCTCCCTCTCTTCCTTTTTCACTCTTTCCTGCTTTTCATTATTCCTCCCCAACCTTCCACTCTTCCTCACTCCCGCACTCTCTCCCTCTTCCCAAGCTCTTCTCCCTCCCTCCACCACAGACATTCAGATGTGCAAGAAACTCCAGTCCTACTGAAAGTAATCAAAAGTTATATAGAGTGTCATCCACACAGTTGAGTATCTCATGATAATCAAGGACCATAAAGTTCTCACACTTACCGCAGTGCACTGCTCTTAAGTTTTACTTCTACCAACAGTTAACCTGCAGTCGATTTCTGAGGGGTCATCACCCCCGCGGCTCGATCCCAGACTAGGAATAGCTGATCTTATCAGGTAGGCCGTTGATGCACGTAACATGCAATTTAACGCAGGTCTCCCTACATTATTCTTGCCAGTGCAACTAACATTGTGTCTGATTTCGCAAGTTTTTCTGCTGGAGGCCACACTGCACAGTCGACTGCTTGATCAAGCAATCTTGTGGCACAGTGTGACCAACAATGCTATTAGAAGCTACACTTCCAACCACAATAGCGCAATTAATATTCAGTCTAATAAAACCTTCAACCAATTACCGCAATAATTAGCAGATGATGGAGGTTGATGGTGCCACGCTCATCAGCTGACTGACTCGTGCCTCCATCTTGATCAACACCCAGCTGATGTATACACTGAGTGGTGTCTCTCAGTGTATATACGCTTATCATCAGTGCGACTTGTGAATGGTCCTTGACGGATCGAAACGGCGTCATAAGCTTTTCTCTTTCCTATTTGAGGTTATTTGTGTATTGTTCCAGTCACGGTATTGTGCCTCTTTATGATGCTCTAAATGATGCTGTTAGTGCATAGCAATATTCCAGTCTAGAGCAGTCAGTGGCTTGGCATCTTATGTTCTGAAGTTTCTTGTTATCCAGCCCATCATTTTCTTTGCAGCTGTGAGTTTATTACCGTGATCCTTCAATGTAAGAGCTTCCACCATGGTTACTAAGAGGTCCCTTACAATCTTCCATTGTATAGAGGGGTTTCAAAGCAGTTTTACTCTGTTCCTAATTTACTAATGTCACAGTTTTTTTCTTTATCCATAGCGGAGTAACTGAAATTTATGGACAGTGAGCTCTCATAGTTGTGTGTAGCTCACAGGTAGACCTGGTTTACATCGATTTGTAAGTCTCTTATGTTTACGACGGATGCCACTCGTGTACATTATAGTATCTTTTGTGAAGGATTTTAGTGCTATGATTTGTTCTCGCCTAGCTGTGCCTGCAGTTGAGTAATAGCTCCTGGCTTCGCCTCTTAACTTATTGTCTCTTGGTAAAATCACGTCCACAGCGTTGTGAGATTAGTGCGCTAAACTAACAACTTTCAAAACAGTTTTCAAATACACGCATATTGAAATGGCAAAAAATCACAACATTGGTTTGAGCCAAGAAGCGTTTAACCAATACTGTCTTATCTACAACGAAACCAATCACCAGAATAAAAACCGAAAATTGCAAAACAGGCAACAACAAAAAAATGGTTTACAGATGCAAGAAATAAGAAACACAAAGGAGAAGTAGATATTATAACTACATAAAAGTTTCATAAAAGGATACAAGAAAGATTTTGTCATCAACACTGAGAAGCAGAGAACTACGAAAAAAAGGGATGCAAACTGGAATGGCTTTCTTCAAAGAGAGTAGCAGCAGTAGCCTGCAGGAATAGTTCCCAAGTAGCGTGACTTATCACAGGAAACTTGACATATATACGCCAAACTAAACACCTGAGACGGACCACCACCTCGAAGCTCTACTACGGTAACTATAAATAAGTAACAGAAAATTTCCTCGTTAGTAGCAAGAACGAAGATTAGTTATGATGTGAAGGACTTTGACGGAGGGAGGAGAGAGAGAGAGATTGGAAGGAAGGGAAGGAGAGGGGGCGATGGTGTGATGATGTCGCGATAGCAAGATACTTTGTCATTCCCAAGACGTTCTTTAAGGCGAGGCTCCAACACAAAATAATGCCCGCCCTTCCTTCTTCCCTCCCTCCCCTTCTTTCTTTCTTTCTTGTCTACCCTTCTCTTCCTATACTGATCCTCTCGTTTTTTCCTGCCTTCTCTTTTCTATCTACCCCTTTCCCTCTCTCCCCCACTACTTTTCCACTCCTCCCTCCATCTCAGCCATCCTCCCTTCTATCCCACCAAGCCCGAGCCTCTCCCACACGGCCTTCCGGCTCGCCCTGCCTTGGGCTGGCATGTTGCTGATGATCACCTCCTCGTGGGACCAGATAAGGGCCTGAGTTGGCTAGTTTACCCAGAGTCTTAACTCAAGTTTGTTACCCGCACACATTATCTACTGAAGCCTATTTCTCACTCTCTTTCTTCCATGAAAGTTACTACCCCCACTACAGTTACTGTCCCTACAACAGTTATTATCTCCACTACAGTTATTATCCCCCACGACAATTACTATCCTTTCGACAGTTACTTTCTCTACGACAGTTACTAACCCAGGTAGTTTCTATCCTTACAGGTTACCTGTAATCGCTTCCAGAGGTCACTGCCACCGAGGCCTGGTTCCAGACCAGGCCTCCTGGTTGTGCCTGATCGATTAGGCTGTTCATGCCCGGCGCCGGCAGCCCACCGCATGCACCACAGTCCGGCTGATCAGGAATCGATTTGAGGCATCTGTCGCGTTACCTCTTGAAGACAGTCAGAAGTCTGTTGGTAATCCCCCTTATGAATGAATGGAGGGTGTTAAAGAGTCGTAGACCCTTTACACTTATTGAGTTCTCTCTGTGTACACGTCGCTCCCTGCTTTTTACTAGAGGCTTCTTGCACCGTCTGACAAACCTCTTGTGTTCACAGGTAGTGATTTCGGTGTGCAGGTTTGGGACCAATCCCTCCAGTATCTTCCAGGTGTAGATTAAGAAGCATCATTCATCCAAACTGCCTCCTAGGACTGCTTCTGTTATCACAGCATTCGATACATCCCTCTACTTTAGGTGTCTTATAGTGTCATCCCCGCCAAGCCAGAGCTGTCCCTGTATACTGTAATGGCTGATCAGTCAAGATGTCAGATTCGTTTTTCAACTTTTCTTCCAATTTGGTCTGTTTAAAACAGAGGATGATTCTTGTCACAAATCCAGTAAACACTGTTTTTATTCCTATTAGTTATTGTTCTTCCTTCCCTCAGAAATGTTTATTCTGTGTGAGCTTCCACGTCACGCACTTAACATTACATGTGAGAATGAATACTTTTATATTACACAGACAGCAAATTACCTCTTGGGAATCCATACTTTTATAATATGGTGGATATTTACTTATGTCAAGACCATCCGCTGGTTATTTACGGTTAGCCGGCTTGTTGGCAACAAATACATATTTATTTTCAGTCTTGGAGTGGTAAATAGCATGTACTAGATTAAGAGGTGATGGAGGTAAACACTTTACGCTTCCTAGAAATCAGCGAAACAGAGGCAAGACGAGGAGCTATGACTCGACCCCTAAAAAATACAGCTAGGTGAGTACATATGCTATTCCACTCGGTCTACACGTAATTGGCAAAATATAATTTGTAAACAATTTAAACAAAATACTCGTTTGATCACGTTTAACGGAAAAAACGCATTTATTTTCGAAATATGCTAGAGAGGTGGGATTGTCAGCATCATTGCATCATGTGGGAGAGGGAAGGTGGGACTGTCCCAGCTGGTTTCATTTATCCTATTTGCTGCATATTATTATAACACTAAAAAAATAATAGAGACTCTCACATATATACACACACATAGGTCATAATAAGCGTGTATGCACCTGGAGAAGAGAGGAGTGTAGAGGAGAGAGAGAGATTTTGGGAGATGTTAAGCGAATGTATAGGAACTTTTGAACCAAATGAGAGAGTAACTTGTGGTAGGGGACCTAAATGCTAAAGTGGGAGAAACATGCAGAGAGGGTGTAGTAGGTAAGTTTGGGGTGCCAGGTGTAAATGATAATGGGAGCCCTTTGATTGAACTTTGTATAGAAAGGGGTTTAGTTATAGGTAATACATATTTTAAGAAAAAGAGGATAAATAAGTATACAAGATATGATGTAGGGCGTAATGACAGTAGTTTGTTGGACTATGTATTGGTAGATAAAAGACTGTTGAGTAGACTTCAGGATGTACATGTTTATAGAGGGGCTACAGATATATCAGATCACTTTTTAGTTATAGCTACAGTGGGAGTAAAAGGTAGATGGGATACAAGGAAAATAGAATCAGTAAGTAAAGAGAGGTGAAGGTTTATAAACTAAAAGAGGAGGCAGTTAGGGTAAGATATAAACAACTATTGGAGGATAGATGGGCTAGTGAGAGTGTAGGCAATGGGGTCGAAAATGTATGGGGTAGATTTAAAAATGTAGTGTTAGAGTGTTCAGCAGAAGTTTGTGGTTACAGGCGAGTGGGTGCAGGAGGGAAGAGGAGCGATTGGTGGAATGATGATGTAAAGAGAGTAGTAAGGGAGAAAAAGTTAGCATATGAGAGGTTTTTACAAAGTAGAAGTGATGCAAGGAGGGAAGAGTATATGGAGAGAAAAAGAGAGGTTAAAGAGTGGTGAAGCAATGTAAAAGAGAGCAGATGAGAGAGTGGGTGAGATGTTATCAGCAAATTTTGTTGAAAATAAGAAAAAGTTTTGGAATGAGATTAATAAGTTGAGGAAGCCTAGAGAACAAATGGATTTGACAGTTAAAAATAGGAGAGGAGAGTTATTAAATGGAGAGTTAGAGGTATCGGGAAGATGGAGAGAATATTTTGAGGATTTGTTAAATGTTGATGAAGACAGGGAAGCTGTGATTTCGTGTGTAGGGCAAGGAGGAATAACATCTTGTAGGAGTGTGGAAGAGCCAGTTGTGGGTGTAGGGAAGTTCGTGAGGCAGTGGGTAGAATGAAAGGGGTAAGGCAGCTGGGATTGATGGGATAAAGATAGAAATGTTAAAAGCAGGTGGGGATATAATTTTGGAGTGGTTGGTGCTATTATTTAATAAATGTATGGAAGAGGGTAAGGTACCTAGGGATTGGCAGAGAGCGTGTATTGTTCCTTTGTATAAAGGCAAAGGGGACAAAAGAGAGTGCAAAAATTATAGGGGAATAAGTCTGTTGAGTGTACCTGGTAAAGTGTATGGTAGAGTTATTATTGAAAGAATTAAGAGTAAAACAGAAAGCAGGATAGCAGATGAACAAGGGGCTTTAGGAAAGGTAGGGGTGTGTAGACCAAGTGTTTACAGTGAAACATATAGGTGAACAGTATTTGGATAAGGGTAAAGATGTTTTTGTGGCATTTATGGATTTGGAAAAGGCGTATGATAGGGTAGATAGGGGGCAATGTGGCAGATGTGCAGGTGTATGGAATAGGAGGAAGGTTACTGAAAGCAGTGAAGAGTTTTTATGAGGATAGTGAGGCTCAGGTTAGAGTGTGTAGGAGGGAAGGGGACTATTTCCCAGTAAAAGTGGGCCTTAGACAAGGATGTGTGATGTCACCGTGGTTGTTCAATATATTTATAGATGGGGTTGTAAGAGAAGTGAATGCGAGGGTCTTGGCAAGAGGTGTTGGGCTAAAAGATAAAGAAGCAAATACAAAGTGGGAGTTGTCACAGTTGCTTTTTGCTGATGACACTGTGCTTTTGGGAGATTCTGAAGAGAAGCTGCAGAGGTTGGTGGATGAATTTGGTAGGGTGTGTAAAAGAAGAAAATTGAAAGTGAATATAGGAAAGAGTAAGGTGATGAGGATAACAAAAAGAATAGGTGACGAAAGATTGGATATCAGATTGGAGGGAGAGAGTATGGAGGAGGTGAATGTATTCAGATATTTGGGAGTGGACATGTCGGCGGATGGGTCTATGAAGGATGAGGTGAATCATAGAATTGATGAGGGGAAAAGGGTGAGTGGAGCACTTCGGAGTCTGTGGAGACAAAGAACCTTGTCCATGGAAGTAAAGAGAGGAATGTATGAGAGTATAGTTATACCAACGCTCTTATATGGGTGTGAAGCATGGGTGATGAATGTTGCAACGAGGAGAAGGCTGGAGGCAGTGGAGATGTCATGTCTGAGGTCAATGTGTGGTGTGAATATAATGCAGAGAATTCGGAGTTTGGAAATTAGGAGGAGGTGCGGGATTACCAAAACGATTGTTCAGAGAGCTGAGGAGGGGTTGTTGAGGTGGTTTGGACATGTAGAGAGAATGGAACGAGACAGAGTGACTTCGAGAGTGTATAAATCTGTAGTGGAGGGAAGGCGGGGTAGGGGTCGGCCTAGGAAAGGTTGGAGGGAGGGGTAAAGGAAGTTTTGTGTGCGAGGGGCTTGGACTTCCAGCAAGCATTTGTGAGCGTATTTGATAGGAGTGAATGGAGGCATATGGTTTTAATACTTGACGTGCTGTTGGAGTGTGAGCAAAGTAACATTTATGAAGGGATTCAGGGAAACCGGCAGGCCGGACTTGAGTTCTGGAGATGGGAAGTACAGTGCCGGCACTCTGAAGGAGGGGTGTTAATGTTGCAGTTTTATAACTGTAGTGTAAAGCACCCTTCTGGCAAGACAGTGATGGAGTGAATGATGATGAAAGTTTTTCTTTTTCGGGCCACCCTGCCTTGGTGGGAATCGGCCGATGTGTTAATAAAAATAAAAAAAAAAATATATATATATATATATATATAAGGGCAGCCACTTTCATGTTCCAGCGCCTCAGCGTGGCCATCCAGAGGGGAAATGCATGCTGCATACTGGGCTCGCGTCCGGCTTCGGAGGAGCTGGAAGAGATTCATAATCTTTGATATATTGTACCAATGTAATCATGTTCATGTTTGTGTTTTCTGTCAATGAATTCTGTCTATTAATAAAGCACTTGTATTATGTATGTATGTATAATATATATATATATATATATATATATATATATATATATATATATATATATATATATATAAGATGGGGTGGTAAGAGAAGTGGAATATTCAAATGGCTTCAGGAAGAAATCCAAATATTCTTCCTTGAAGCCTTTTTATCCACTTCTCCGAGGCTATGGGTCCCACAATTTGTACCAGAGGTGGTAGCTATCATTCAACTCTTCCCGTGGTTGCTTTGCATTATATATAATATAGGGTCCACCTCTAGTGCAAACTGTGGGACCCACAACCTGGAAGTGGATAAAAAGGCTTTAAGGAAAAATATTTAAATATTTTGATTTCTTCCTGAAGCCATTTAACAGATTTCACGAACCCTTGTTTTTACAGTGCCACTGTCTCTAATTTTATCAGTGTTAAGAGTGGTAGGTCAGAGAGCGAGAGTAAGAGCGAGAGAGCGCGAGAGTAAGAGCGAGAGAGCGCGAGAGTAAGAGCGAGAGAGAGCTGAGACCTGAGTCACTAGTAAGCAACACAGGCTGTCATCAGGCACTTCATTATGGACGGTGGTCACCCAAAACCCGCCGCCTGCCTGTTCGTTACCCTCCGCTAACTACCTTCCCCCCCGCGCTAACAAGGCGACGACATTCGATGACTCTTCAATTTTAACTCCCTCGTAACCTCGTTACCCACCACAATTGGGTCGTTAGCAATGCTAAGGGGTAACACTTTTCTCAACTACCTCCCTTCTCGATAGTTTTATAATGGTCCCATTTTTTGGAGAGAAACTATTCTCATTCCTTTCACTTTGGGTTGTAATGTGGCAGTCCTAAATATATTAGTTCACTGTGTCAATTATGACTATATATATATATATATATATATATATATATATATACATACTCCTTTTCAAAACCCAAACATACTTTAATGTTATGTCATCATTATGAGATATTCTCTCTCTCTCTCTCTCTCTCTCTCTCTCTCTCTCTCTACCACGCCCCTGACACTAGCAACCACACAACGGTTACTTCTGTCACACAATGATGAATATATTGTTTTGAAACTGCACGTCAGCGTGTCACATGTCGCCACTCCTCTTCCCGTTTTCTGTGCCGGTTGCAGTATGAACATCTTTGTTAGTATTGCAGGCTGAAATTTTGCATTTCCTATATAATATTAAATACGACTATTTTTGTGGTAAGGGGAAGGGGGTTTAATGTTCACTGTGAATGAATTTATGACTATTTTCCAAGAATAATAATGACTGAAGAAAATTTATATCCATGCAGAATTAAGCATGACCGTTTTCTGTCAGGGGTACTATTAAAAAAACTGTGCATACCATTTTCTTTAAGGAGCAATAAAAACATAAGTGAAAGGGGTAACAACTGTTTTTTACGATATATTTAACGTAACTTTTTTTTCTTAGGTTAAATAAGTTATAATTTTGGTTTCTTACATATATTATTTTTTTATAATGGTTTTGAGGGCACAGAGGTGTTAAGAGCACACGCATATATAAAACACTGTGTTATGGTTTAAGTTAGGATACACGAAGCTTCGATAAGTAACGAGAATTTTTCTACTCCCGGAGACCCACTCTGGACCAGAACCCAATAAAGTCAAACAATTTGACTGACTTCCACTGGAATTCTTGTTAAATAAACGAATTGTCTGAAAAAAAAAGACTTTGCAGTATCTTTACATAAAAGGCTGACTTTCACCGGCCTTATAAAAGGCTAAAAAAAACATTTTCTACTAAGATGTCTGAACACCGTTCCATTTTCTTTCGTCGGGATCGCGGGGTTATCTCGCTATTTTTTTTATTGGTCTTGGCTGACGCACCGAGCTTACGATTGACATTTTGCAAGATTGCAACGGCGGGGGATCAGGTAACGCGCCTTGCTCTTGGAGACCCTCTCAGATTGTACTTGTGGATGTCATGAATGTTTTTCTGCACTCATTCCCTCTCACTTCAAGTGGTAATGTTTTTTATTGTAAGTGGTTCATTCCTTCCCAAGCTCACTCAAGTGGTAAAGCTATTTATTGTAAGTTTTTCATCCCCTCCCCAACTCACTTAAGTGGTAATGCTTTTTATTTTAAGTGGTTAACTCGCACCCAAGCTCACTCCTTAAAGAGATAATACTTTTGTTATTGTGTGGTTAAATCAAGTGTCTTTTTATGGGGGGTGGGGTCGTGTTTATGTACTCGCCAAGCTGTGTTGATGGGGGTCGAGTCTCACTTCAAGACGCAGTCTCGAACGCAAACTGGACTAGTATTATTGGTTTCTGTTCTGAACCTGATCATACCCACTTTTCAAACTGTGTACTGACATTGTTTCCAGCACAGCCACACACTGAAAACTTTGCAAACCCATCAAAGATTGGTCTGCGCCAGGCTGTGATATGTGGGTCAGTGGGCCACCAGCAGCAACAGCCTGGTTGACCAGGGAAGCACCAGACGAGCCTGACCCAAGGCCGGGCTCTGGGAGTAGGAAAACTGACGGAACTCATCGAAGGTAAAGGTACAGTTAAATCTAACCGCTCTGTCCAGGTAGACAGAGTATCTGCGTAGTCAGTTAAAAAATATCTGCAACGGTTAGATAAAGATAGTGACTAACGTCCACAATGGGCAATATAATTTTTATGGTAATCTTATTAACTTCGTGAATATTCAACATCTGAAACATTTTTGATAAAAAAACAAAATTTAACGTGGGAATAATTTGGGTCATTAACCACCAGTATAAAATGAGCTGTAAGGAGTGTGGGTGGAGGGCAGAGTGCCCACGAGTGTGGGTGGAGGGCAGAGTGCCCACGAGTGTGGGTGACAGTCAAACTCTACACTATACAATATACTATACAGTCAAACTGTACGCCCTACAAACGTTTTCCAATAAATATGTCACAGTGTTTGTTCACGTGCCTTTTCAAACCAATTTGTCGGTATCAATTACCAAGGATTAAACCGTAAAACTTGACTAAATATGACGAGAGAAAGATTTAGGAGTTTTGGTAAAGAAGAATCTCAAGGCAAAGCAACTACGTATGTAGAACTTCGTAAGAACACTTATAAAGTGCTTGGCTGCATATCTTGAAGCTTCAGTAACATATTCCAAGATCACATTAAATCTCGACCAATCACTCGTAAATTCTCTTTTATATTATACCGCGCCCTTCGTATTTCCATATTAAATAATGGATATAAATTCAATGAAACGCATGAGGATTCCAAAGATAATCTCCGGTGCCAGGACCATGACAAGTGTGCCAGGACCATGACAAGTGTGCCAGGACCATGACAAGTGTGCCAGGACCATGACAAGTGTGCCAGAACCATGACAAGTGTGCCAGGACCATGACAAGTGTGCCAGGACCATGACAAGTGTGCCAGGACCATGACAAGTGTGCCAGGACCATGACAAGTGGCAGGACCATGACAAGTGTCGCAGGACCATGACAAGTGTGCCAGGACCATGACAAGTGTGCCAGGACCATGACAAGTGTGCCAGGACCATGACAAGTGGCAGGACCATAACAAGTGGCAGGACCATGACAAGTGTGTCAGAACCATGACAAGTGGCAGGACCACGTCAAGTGTGCCAGGACCATGACAAGTGACAGGACCACGACAAGTAGCAGGACCACGACAAGTAGCAGGGCCACGACAAGTAGAAGGACCACGACAAGGAGGAGGACCACGACAAGGAGGAGGACCACGACAAGGAGGAGGACCACGACAAGTAGCAGGACCACGACAAGTAGCAGGACCACGACAAGGAGGAGGACCATGACAAGTGCCATGACCACCACAAGTGCCTGGATAACCACAAGTGCCTGGACCATCACAAGTGCCTGAATCACCACAAGTTCCAGGACCATGACAAGTGCCAGGACCACCACAAGTGCCAGGACAATCACAAGTGCCAGAACCACCACAAGTGCCAGGACCACCACAAGTGCCAGGACCACCACAAGTGCCAGGACCACCACAAGTGCCAGAACCACCACAAGTGCCAGAACCACCACAAGTGCCAGGACCATGACAAGTGCCAGGACCACCACAAGTGCCAGGACCACCACAAGTGCCAGGACCACCACAAGTGCCAGAACCACCACAAGTGCCAGGACCATGACAAGTGCCAGGACCACCACAAGTGCCTGGACCAGCCAGCACAGTTCATGACTTGCCTACTGCAAATGGCTACAATATTGTCGTTACCAAAGCAATATGAATATTTATATATGCAATTATGTAAACAAATACGTGGGGATATTTTATTCAGCGCCCCACACCATGAGTAGAGTTGAAATTGACTTTTAATGTGTGTGTTGCACTCGCCGAGTTTTGTTAACAGAGGGTCGAGTCACTGCTCCCGGCTCCGCTTTTTAGGTTGGCTTGATCGCCATCTACCGGACTCGAGCCTCCTGGGCCCATTGTATCCATTCTTAAAGCTGTGAGTGGAGGAAGCCTCCATTACCTCATCTAACTCACTCCACTTTTAAATAACCATGAGACTTGAAAAATGCTTTCTGACATACCACTGACTCATGTGTGTCTGTAGTTTGTGTTCCCATTTGTGTTCTTCACGACAGGAAAGTTCCTGATTAAATCCTCGGCTGTGTAACACTGATTTGGGACCGGGGCGTGAGAGCGATGACCCTCGGAATCGACAGTAGGTAGACTTAAGTGAGTGAATGATGGCACTCTCCTTACATCTCCCCCACCAACCTTCACTCACTCCACCTGAACCCAGTCAACCAGCCACTGCAGTCATTCATATAATGCAACAGTATCGTACCACCTCGCTCTATTGATCTCTCTCTCACTCTTACTCACACACTCGCTCTGTTATGGTACACCTGTTTATTCATCTTTCATTCCCAGGCCTCACACACACGTCACCTTATTCATCACACATTTCCAGGACTCGCATACTCACCTGCGGAAGAGTGCTGAAAAGCCTTGGATATTGCGAGTATTTCTTAAGTGTATTTATATCATTTTTATTGAGGATACTTTGCGGTCTCCCGTAAGGAGTAATTTCAGTGTGCAAATCTGGAATCAGTTCCTCCGGAACCCTGGCCTGTCCAGCCAGGGAGAACAGTTAAGACGTTTAACTGAACAGAGGTAGAGTTCTGAGAAATTAACACCATCCTCACCCCTCACCATTAACACCGCCCTTACCCCTCACTGTCACCTCCCCATTATCCTTCCCATTACTCATCCATTACTGCGTATTACTCTCTCCCTTCTCTCCCCTTTCCCTTTCCAGCCCCTATAATCCTCAACCCTCTCTCTCTCTTTCCCCCTCTGAAAAAATACAGGGAAGGTGTGGCCGGTCGGATTTTGTTGACCCCCAAAAAAATATACAACAGAAAATGGTTCCACAAACACAGAAAACGAATTATTTAACAGAAAATAGAGCCAACGAGAACTTCACAGAAAAAAAAATTGAACAGAAATATATATCCAACAGGAATTTTACAGAGAACAAGAACAAAAACTGACAGAGCTGTAGCAAGACAGAAAACTAGTACCACAACAAAAACTGAATATGCCAGTGTTAAGGTACGGAAGAAATCAGGAATACAGAAAAACAAACACTGGTAGGATGATATAACTACATGTTGATGGTTCCGTGGGTCATCGCTCCCGCGCCCCGGTTCAGCACCAGGCCTCTTGGTACCTACCCTCATCAGTTAGGTCACTGTAGCAAGCAACACTCACTAACAAATGAACAACACTACTACACTAGAACCCCGCTAACTAGAAACTACACTGGAAGCCGTCAAGTTCCCTCTAGAAAGGAAAGAGTGTATTGGTAATTTACCTTACACATGAAGGGAGAGTGATGAGAAGGCTTGCTAGAACGTCTCCACTTATAAAATCATCTCTTTACTATATTACTATACTCATGCAGGAGCGCTAAGCTCGTAAGAGTCAGACAGCTCTTGTGGCTGGACATACCTGTGACTGGTTTCAAGGATTTTTCTACCCTAACAGTCCGTAATTATAATACATAATTATACAAAACTGTACAAGATTTTTCCTAAGTACTTTTTTGCCTGTTCCTTACGTTCTATGAGGTGTGCTTACGTTCTATGAGGTGTGCCTACGTTCTATGAGGTGTGCCTACGTTGTATGAGGTGAGCCTACGTTCTATGAGGTGTGCCTACGTTCTGGACTCTTCATTCTTTGCAAATCTAAGAAGAAATTTGTCACCATGAGCATCATATTAATTTCCTTTATGCAATGGAGACTTTGTTAACATATCTGTAATTTTCCTGTCTTCTTGAGGGGACTTTCATACCTACTTTGGTATCGTCTGTAAAAAATGACAAGATGTGACTAGTGTTTTTGTGTTTAAGGAAGGGAAAAAATAAGGGTATTTAGTGCCTTCATGTATACACCTTTTTTTTTTGGGGCTCAAACTGAACTTTTTATTTTATTGCATCATAATTTATAACTTGGTTAAATTTACACTAATGGTATTTGGAAAAACTGTGTTTAGCGTAAAATTTATTCGAGGTGGGCAGCTTACCTTATTATTAGTTAAAGAAGAGGAAAGAGGCGCTAGGCAAAGAAAATGTTGGAAGCACTACTCTTAGGTAAGATTCGTCAGGAAACAGGACGAGTGTTTCCTGACGCTGGTCTCAGTCGTATGATGATCTGACACTGGATATTTTGGTCATATGACCCAGGCCTTCCACTAGCTTACCCGTCAACAACTTAAAAAATTATCTTATGAATGATGCAACACTGTTCTTGATTAATTCCAGGTACATTTCCATTGTATTCAAATAATAAGACAAATTATATACAACAAACAAAACAGCAAGCAAATAAGTAAAAGTTTTCAGTTTGAGAATACCTTAACACGACCTTGAAGTGTCTCAAGATATCACTCTCGTAAGATTGTCTCCTTAGAATATTTAAGGCCTGAGAAGATCAGTGGTTTCATCCAAGTGCAGTCGTATTATCGTGACTCTCGAGACGTGGGAAGTTGGCCGTTACATTCATGAAGAATTCACTTGGGCTGTCATGGTAATGTATTAATGGCTCACCTTGCTTTAAGAATTTCTTTATTCACGTCAGTAAATGATCCCAAAGATTGTTTTTTGTATTTTGAAGAGGAATATAAAAATAGGCTTTCAGGTAAAGTTCAGTAATTTAACGGACCTCAATCAAAATTACTTTTGGTTCTTGGGAATGTGAAAGTATAAAACTAAATCAAAGCATACTATAAACCACATACCATGTTAAAGCATACTATAGATGGTAAAATAAATGCAAGAGAGACTGCAGTAATCATGTAGGAAAAGCTTACATTCCAAGAACACAAGTCAAAACCCCATGAAATACGAGAGGCTGCACAATAAAAACTTTCACAATAAGTGATACTAAACCAGCAATATTATTCTCAAGATTGGAATATTTCTGTACATTAAACAACTCTATTGTAAACCTGGTTAAAACAGCCAATTTTTAAAGAATGTGAGGCGAGTTTCCAGTGCTTGTGAACATTTAATTCTTCACATTGTATTCTTTGGAAAGCAAGAAAGATATTTCATAAGTTACACCTGGAAAAGGCTGGAAGGACTGGTTTCAAATCTGTTCAGTGAAATTAGTCCTTATAAGAGAGAGAGGCTTTGTAGGCTATGCAAATACCCCCAATGAAAAGCCGAGGTGCTTTTAGATATCACCTTTTCAAACATAAAAGGAATTACTAACAGATCACTGACTTAAGAGGGATCTCGCAGCGTGCACGATCTACCAGGCTGTTGTGTTATACATGCATGCATGCTAACTGCCAGCAGAACGACCCTCACCGCCACGCTGACGACGATATTCAAACCACCACAATATTTACTAATCTCCAGCTTCATATTTCCAAATATTTTATTTACAGCATTTAATTTGTATTCCTATATTCAGGAGTAAAATGAAACTCCCTCTCGAGAGAGTCCAGCTGATAACAGTCATTGAAACCCTATTACCATGCGAACAAATGAGCCCCGAGGCGTATCAGACCCCATCTGGAGCCTACATAATCCCCCGTCCAAACATGCCACACCAAAGGCCAGGTTCAGCCCCTCCTTGTCAAAACAACTTACCAAGGATTATCCTAAACTACCCTAACCCCTCAATAACACCCAACTGCCGCCTAAGTGAACAACGGAGGTGCGGATTAATGGTGTATTGAAGTGCGGTCTGCCGGAAAACACTTCAAAACCATTCTACCTAACGCAAAAAATAGTTTAAAACTACTCTAACCTAAGTGGACCATTTTGAAAACTCCTCCACCCCAAGTGGAACAGTTCAAAACTTCTCAATCTGAAATGGAACACGTTTGTAAAGCATCTCATTCTCGCACCAGGAGGGATAAACGTTCAAATTGGAACGTTTCCTCTTCCCCCCTTCCCTCGTCACCAGACATACCGCACTCTTTTTACTTATATTTAACCATAAATAAGCATACGATTTTTTTTAAGTTTTATGTAACGTAACCCAACCACAGTTCCCGGAGCAGAATTTAAAAGGGAAAAATCCCTACTATTTAAGCCAACTAAACGGTAGGGGAGGGAGCTGGGTTCTTCGGCTAAGCTGCTCAAACCCCACCACCACTTTAAGGTGACCCAGCGTCTGGGGAGACAGCCTGACCACCCCAATATGGCTTTTAGTCAGTCTCCCCTCAGGGGAGGCTACTTGACGTAAGGAAATGGTTCAGTTTTCTTCTTCCTTAGATCAAACCTGATCATCCCCATTCCACAGGTGCCGTATGACGCTTCTCAATCTCTGAGATAAAATCCATTAGAGTGGAGAAGCCGTGACTGGAGGAGCACATGTCCATCATAACAGTCACCCCTGAGACAAAACTGTGACCTGTTTGGAGAGCTGTACTCTGAGAGCCGGGCTAAGACCAGGCTTCCCCAGCCTCCCAGGAAAGAAACCTCGCTGGTACCAGTATTCATCAAGTGTTCAAAGTAAGAGGGGAGGAAGGGGGTGGGTTACCTTTCCTGCTTATCTAAAATCTCCAGAAACCTTAACGAATGGACAGTGAAGTCTTAATGAATTATGAGCGAAACCTTAGCGAATGACTGTTGAAGCCATAAATGATCAGTGAAGCCTTAACAATTAAGTAATGAAGCATTAACGAATGATCAGTAAAGCTTTAATAATTGAACAAAGACGCCTCAAACATCACTTTAAATGGAGCTCAAATATCCGGCAAGTGGCAACCGTGAAGACAGTGTTGCCTGTGCACCAGTATGCAGATTGTAAAGTGACTACTCAGCAAGTGGGTGATTGACAATACCGCCGTATAAGTGAACAATCAGCAGCGCCTAACAACCCATGTACTAGGACTAACCTCCAGAGATATACAAACCCACACAACGGATCCACGAGACCAATATTCAAGAAGGGAGACAATGGAAGTCCTAGACACCTGTGACCTGTTTTGAGGATTCCTCTACCCTTGCAAAAAAGCTTCAAGCAAAGCTTTGTATTGCACGAATCCCCGATTAGTATAAACACTGCAGAGTGCTAGTACTAGCCTAGGTGGATTAGATGCAGTGCCAAGATCAAGAGAGTTTAGGTAAGACCCCAATGGGGTGAGCGGGGAAAACGGGACAGGATAGGAACAGCGTTAGAAAGGAGTGTCCTTAGTCGTAGAAAAAGTGCCAGGGCGCAGTCCCAAGGGAGAGTTTATTGGTCATTCTTGCAATGCACTGCAACACAAGCAGTCCATTATAACCCATATGTTGACATGCCGTTAACGTTATCAACTCCATACTTGGCTCTTCCAACATGCAGGAATCACAACCTTTCTAATTAAATTTAACTATCAAATTGCAGAAAATTCTGGATATTCCTTTAGAATACTACCAACCAACCTGTGATTTACCCGTGATCTCTTTCGGGAGTCTTCCTACTCCCAAGGCCCGACCCAGTGCCAAGACTCCCTGCTAGTGCTGTTGGAGACCCGCTGACCGACATATCCATCACAGCCTGGTTGACCTGGCACACTGCGGAGGTAGTGATATAATTTCCTCTTGAAGATCTCCCCCACACTGCTGGTAGCAGGTTGAAAAGTCTACGCCCACGGATACTAATACAGTGTTCTCGTACTGTGCTCGTGGCTTCCTTACTTTTCACAGTGTGTCTATTTTGCACTTTCTACCGGATGTGTCACTCTCGTACGTTGTTACTGTAGTGTGCAGATTTAGGACGAGGCCCTACAGGATCTTCTACGTGTATATTATCACGTATCTCTGCTCACAATTATTAGTGGTATAAATTCTATATTCCTTAACTCTGTCACATTCAAAGGTATAGTGACGAAGACTTTGTTTATCCTCCTGTACACACACTGCGCATCACCTTTCCTCTCTCGGAGCTGCTACCACAGCCTCTCATATACACAGGTTAACTTTGCACAACAAGCCACATGGGGATGGAAATCTTTAGCTCTAGATCTTTCGCACTCTCGTGCGTCGTTAGGAGCTATGCAATGTTGCAAGACAGCAACAAATATGAAGGGGGGGGGAAATTCTCTGAGGTATCGCTGACGGCCCATCATTGATACCTATACCTTTGATATACCTTTGAAGAGTTTCGAGAGTATCTACTCTCTGAGCCCGGCCATGGGCCAGGCTCGTCTGGTGCTTGCCTGGTCAACCAGGCTGTTGCTGCTGGAGGCCCGCTGCCCCACATATCCATCACAGCCTGGTTGATCTGGCACCTGGTGAAGATATTTGTCCAGTTTCCTCTTGAAGGCTTCTACACTGGTTCCAGCCGTGTTTCGGATATCTTCTGGTAAGATGTTGAATAGTCTGGGACCCCGGATGTTAATACAGTGCTCCCGTATTGTCCCCACCGCACCCCTGCTCCTCACTGGGTTTATTTTACACTTTCTCCCATATCTCTCACTCCAGTATGTTGTTATGGCAGTGTGCAGATTTGGGACCAGGCCCTCAAGTACTTTCCATGTATATATTATCATGTATCTCTCTCTCCTCCGCTCCAATGAGTACATGTTCAAGACTTGA
Source organism: Cherax destructor (assembly GCA_009830355.1). Lineage (NCBI taxonomy): Eukaryota > Metazoa > Arthropoda > Malacostraca > Decapoda > Parastacidae > Cherax > Cherax destructor. Next base: position 239,658 of record WNWK01001624.1, on the reverse strand, counting down.
AGGCGTTCCCAATAATTTAGATGTTTCAATGGCTCAATGTGAGCCGTAAACGATCTCTGGATTTGTTCCAGCTCTGCTATTTCTCCTGCCCTGAACGGGGCCGTCAGCACTGAGCAGTATTCTAAGTGAGGGAGCACTAGCGATTTGAATAGTGTCACCATCGGCATTATTTCCCTTGTTTTGAAAGTTCTCAATACCCACCCCGTCATCTTCCTGGCTGTTGTGATCTTTGTTATCGTGCAACACTGCATAGCTCCTGACGACGCACGAGTGCGAATGATCTAGAGCTAACGATTTCCATCCCTATGTGGCTTGTTCTGCATTGTTAAGATCGAAAATCACCACTATCAGCCAACAACTGCCACCCCAACAACCACCAATATCACCCAATAATCAGCTCCAGCACCCAATCATTGCCTCATCCAGGCAACAACCCCCAGCTACCACCAGTGCAACCACTGCTATCACTCAACAACCACTTCCACCAGCCAACAACCACCTACTACCACCCAACAACCAACATTCGTACCACTTACATCAATACGCTGATTAAACCCTAAACGTATTACCGTGATAATTAGCATAAATTCCTAGCACAGCTCACACGGTTAACATGCAGCACTGTTACCACGGTCACACCGTCACTATGGTCACACTGTCACCACAGTCACACTGTCACCACGGTCACGCTGTCACCATGGTCACGGTCACACTGTCACTGCATGCCTGAGTGTTAAAGACAGTAACAGCGTAGAGCTGGAAATGAGGATTAACATTTCTCTCACTATAAAGTTCTACACAGAGCGAAATGTTGTCACAATAGAAGGTTGTTTTGCAGAAAAGACACGTGTTGCAGAGACGATGTTTCGTTCTGTCTAGAGCTCTCCAAATATGCCTTATATATACCTTTGATGAGGTTTCGAGGTTTTCTTTTCTCGGAGCCCGGCCCTTGGACAGGCTTGTCAAAGGTATATCAAAGGTATATCAAAGGTGCTAGCGGCCCACCGGCCTACATACTCATCACAGCCTGGCTGATCTGGCACTTTGAGATGCTTATTTATATTTACTATTGTCGGCAATACCGTAGTTAAGCACGAATGGAGTTAAAAAAATGTCGATGTTGCATTTTTATGAAGATAAGGCTCGATCCTGTGTCGAAAAACCACTGCCAGGTCTCTGATCAGTCCGCTGGTAATGGCACCGAGCCTTTAAACACTTAGAAATACACATATAACCCGTACATAAGAGAGTGAAAACTCATGTGCGGGTTATTTCGGTCCCACACCAAACAATCCTCAGAGGGAGAAACACTGTTATAAACACCTATTAAATGACGGTTCCACCTGACTATTGAGGCTATGTTGCCGTAAATGAAAAACACTGGAAGCTGCTCACAGGTATGGCCGCTTCACCACTCCAACAAGACGAGAGGTGATACAGGCATGGCAAGAAGAGAAAATGAAATAAAAAATCAGAAAAAGGAAGCAGAAATAAACATTTACGAATGTAAGCAAAAGGCAAAGAAGAGTTTGAAAGATGAAGAGAAAAGGATGAAGACAAAAGAGAAGGAAGAATGAAGAGGGAGGACAAGAAGGCTGAAGACAGAAAAGCAAGCATCCTTCACAAAATTTTCACGCTTAATCTTTTTTCCCATTCTTTCACGTCCTCCATCCCTCCCTTCTTCCTTCATTCCTTCCTTTCTCCCTTCTTCATTCCTTCCTTCTTTCCTCCAACCCTCCCTCCCTCCCTCCAGGTGACCACCGTAGCGAGCCTCGTAAGAGACGCTAGAAATGCAGGTTAAATTCTGGGAGAAGCTGGCAGCACCATCACCCGTTCTTTACCTGTGCCGACTCGCGTGTGCTCACACCCTGGACTCTCACTCCAACCCACCCCCTCCACCGTTCACTCCATTCCCTCCACTGCGCACTCCAACCTCCCCCCTCACTCCCCATTACCTAGCCTGGTTCTCAATCAAACTGTCTTTGTTGTTGTCTGATCAAACAAGCTGTTGGAATGTGTAGGCACGCGGAAAGACAGGCAGGCTGACAGGCATGGAGTAGGGCAGGCAGGAAGGTAGGTAGGTAGGTAGGCAGACTGCCAGGCAGCTAGGCAAGAGCTGGCAGACAGGTGTGCAGAGGTAGGCAGACAAGTAAACATGTACTTAAACTGGAAGATGCGCAGCCCTGAAAGGAGAGAAGCAAGCAGGAGACTAGCAAGCAGACAGGTATGCAAGCAAGCAGGAGACTAGCAAGCAGACAGGTATGCAAGCAAGCAGGAGACTATGAAGCAGATAGGCAGGAAAACAAACAAAAACAAGACGAAAGGCAGGCATGTAGACAATCAGGCAGATAAGGCAAACAGGCAGGCTGGCGGACAGAGATGCAGACAAGCACACAGGCAGGCGGACATAGAGACAGGCAGGCAGGCAGGCAGGCAGGCAGGCAGGCAGGCAGGCAGGCAGGCAGGCAGGCAGGCAGGCGTCCCTCTCAACACCACAGGCTACATTTTTTATCACAGGGCCGACCAAAATAAAACTGCCGGAGGTATTCAGTCAACCATAACCTCATTTCATGAAATTGATTCAGATGGAACCAATGTGAGCTGGCATCCTCAAGGAGAACCATTTTACGGTGAACTGGACATCCTGGAGAAGGGCTATTTTATGGTCATAACACAGTGGACATCTTTTTTCAATTGATTCTTTTACATCATGTTAATCACATCTGGCTATATTTGTAGTCTGCCTGAAATGCCCAGGCATGTTTGTGGTTTTATTTGTACTTAACATTTTATAAAACGTAAATCACACATTGTAACATTTGCAAAGAAATAAAAATTTGTATTTTTATATGATTTTATGGACTAGTCTGTACCTGACGCCGTGTAGGCCTAAGAGGGAGCTATTCTGCTGCTCCGCTAATTGTTTTCTATTAATAATGGAACTTGAAGCCTAAACAATTACATTATCTGGTCACATCAACGATTATTTTAAATATAACTAACACAAGTGATACCGTCGAAGAGGTTATAGTGATTTTCAAATGTATATACTCGTCATACACCAGTGAGTATATTCCGAAGTCTGTGCTCCTGAAATATAGCTTGAGGCCAGACTTATCAACAGTGCATGACTTTACCTACCTAGTTGTATTTAAAGGGTCAAATTATGACTGTTGGTCCCTCTTAACTCTTTCCTGGCTTCCAGGAATATCTATTCTTGAAGTCATTTACATATAGCATCTGCAACCCCCGGCTCTTCATATACTGATTTCTAGTGCATTACGCTTAATCCCTATCCATAGACCAAAAAAGTTCTTTCCTAATCTCCCTCTCGCATCTCAAATATCCTGACACTATCTACTCTATTTAATCATCTGAATATTTTGTATGTCATGACCATATCCATCATGTTTTGAGTTAAATGTACATGACACATTTTTATAGGTAATACGACAATGAAGTTTCAGTTACAAGACACATGAGTGAATGGCAGCCTAATGATCAGTGAAACATATGCATAAATAAACAAAATATTCTGGAAATAAAGGGTCAAAAAATATTAATATATAAAACAAATACTGGCAAACATTTGCCCTTAATGTTTAACATGTGTTAATACATTATTTCATCATTAGCGGGATCACACATGAAATACAATACACATTTAAATGAGATAAAAACTCTTGTTACATAAGATATAGCCATGTGCGGTGGCTGCACCAACCATCTGGCAGTATCTGGCAGTAAGTCCCAGCAGTGTTGCCAGAGCATCGTGACGCCATAACTCCACAATAATCAAATCATCGCCAATTTACCAGTCAAAAGAAATGTGTTTTACTGCATGAAGCGCGTCCCATATCCACGTGTAAACCACAACATGCGGTTATAATAACAAAAGCCATCTATCAAAGGTAAATAACAAATAGCGAGACAAATAATAATACTCTTAACAATGTGTTTCGTGGCTCCCTCTCCCGGCCAACTGGCGCAGGGTTGGTAATCCGTTATCACAACATGTTAAAAGGCAACACTGCACCAGCACAACACATGTCTAACATGAGAGAACAAAACTAGTTTATAATGCAATGAATGGAAGACACACACGGGATTACAAGCCTTCCACACTGCTACTGCTGAAATAATGTGTCTTGAACATTACTGCACTTTGTGCAGTAATGTTCAATGGCGATTAAATCTGCTATGATTGTACTTTTATTGTTGATAATTATAGTTATTACAGAGTACGTTTTTGCGCAAGCTTTTTTTTTATTTGTACTCCTAGTTGTGTGTGCAGGGGGGGTCGATTCATATATTCTGGTACAGCCTTTGATATACCTGATTACTGATTCTTGGCTTTTAGTTCCCATTCGTACCTACCTCATGGTGTCGTAATTTACACATGAACCATGCTATAAGAACAGATTCCAAATCTACACATTGAAATTAATCTTCACCTACTTGCTAATGAATTTAAATATCAAGCTCACTTAGCTACTGATTATCATGCTCAAGTACCTACTGATTAATTTAAATATCATGCTCACCTTTCCATTGATTATCATGTTCACCTACCTGTGTGGTAGCGAGGAGAGGACATTAAAGAGGACTACAGGATACTAATACACACTTGGAGCTTATCACCCGTAAATACCACTAGGTGAGAACACAAGTCTCCCGCATACCTGCAAGGAAAACACCAAGAAATTAGTAAGTGGTATAGAGAGAGAGAGAGAGAGGCTGGAGAAGGAAGGGGAAGGTCACATTACATTTATACAATTTTTTTCAAGCTCACATGAATAATTCCAAATAAAGAAAGGCACTAATGTTAACTCCAAATGAAGAAAGACAGTAATGTTGAGAGAAAACAAAAATTAAGTAAAGGAAAGACGAGAGGCGAGAAGACAATGGGTATAATAAACAAGAGGAAAAAAGTTACACAAACTGACGAGTAGGATTTAAAAAATCACAACTTGGCGATAAGAATAAAGACAAACACAAACAATGCATAAAAGCAAGTAGTTAGAAAAGGAAATAAAAGCGAAGATTAAAAAAAACGACAAATATGCAAATAGAGCCACGCAAATAGGAGATAAAAATCATCTCTGCCTCCGAGCAAGTCTTGTACTCACTGAAGAGGATAAATTCTCTGGTGAGAAGATGGCAACCCCTCAGCATCAGCGTCTCGGGGAACACTGACTATCCTCTTACATGTGACGTACCTGTGACCTGTTTCGAGGGGGTTATCCTATCTTAGCAGCCCGACCTGAGGTCAGGCTTGCCTGTTCAACCAGGCTGTTGCTGTTAGCGCCCCGATAACATAGCTATCACAGCCGAGTATAGTATTCGGCGATTCCCAACGTTAATTTTTGAACGTTTCTTGTAAGTTTACAAATACTATTTTCTTCATTCTAACTTTGATTAAATTAGGTAAGGATAGGTTAGTATCCTGACAGATACTTTCCACTGGAGGTACAGTACTTTGCATCGTCTGCCGAGACTCTGCTTACATACGGAGTCATTTCTGCTTGCAGATTTAGAGCAATTCCTCTTAGGATTATCCAGTCATAATTTATAATGAGTCTTCCTCGCTTGCGTTCCAAGGAGTGCAGATCGAGGGATTTCAAACGTTCCCAGTAATTTAGATGCTTTACTGAATTTACATGTGTAGTGAAGGTTCTCGGCACAAGTTCTAGAATTACAGTTTCGTCCCCCTTAAAATGGGCCGATAATGTTCAGCAATATTCCAGACTAGAGACAACAAATCATTTAAAGAGGACAATCATTGTTGTTCTGAAGGTTCTCGTTATCCATCGTATCATTTTCCTCACGGATGTGATAACGAGAACATTCGACAGCGCGGTGACTGACCATAACCAGGAAGCGAATGTATTTTATTGCTTCAGATGACTATCTCTTATAAGTCGTTCCACATTGTTCTTGAAGCTTCGTTTGGTCTGGGACCGGGCCAGGCGTAACTACAAATAACTACATCAAACGTATATCTTTGATATACTCCCGGAGCCAGGCCATAGGCCAGGCTCGTTTGGTGGTTGCCTGGTCAACCAGGCTGTTGCTGCTGGTGGTTCGCCGATCCACATATCCATCACAGCCTGGTAATCTGGCACATATATTTTTTTTTGTTTAATATTTTAAATCGAATAATTTTTACTGTAACATTCTTGAATCAACTTCATACGCTGCCATCATCATCACTTACAGCTAACTATCTGCACAGCGGCACCCGTCTGTCAACATAATACGTTAACTACCGAAATATAATATGAATTAAAATATAAGGTTAATTACTCAAATTAAACCATAATTAACAAAAAAGCATTAAGCAAAACACAACCTTAATTACCGAAATACAGGGTTAATTACCAACGAACCAACCACAAAAAATGTATATAAAATATGAAAGCATTAATTATAAAGTATTGTTTGTTTATCTGAAGCTTTTGACGTTTTACCCATGAAAAAAGTCTGCAACCTGCACTACAAATTTTTAAACAATCTTTAGCCTCTTTATTAGGAAGAAAAACAGAGTATATTTTGTGAGAGACAAGACGTTATCCTCTTTATATCTCCGTCTTCTGAGAAGAAAGAGCAGAGTATATTCTGTGGGAGAAACTTGATATTAACCCCTTTATATGTACGTCTTCTGAGGAAGAAGAGCTGAGTGCATCTGTAGGAGAGCCATGATATTTAACCCTTTATATGTACGTCTTCTGAGGAAGAAGAGCCGAATACATCTGTAGGAGAGCCATGATATTAACCCCTTTATATGTACGTCTTCTGAGGAAGAGCAGAATACATTCTGTGTGAGAGAAAATGTATAAGGAAACCAGGAGTTGAAGGGGGTCCAGGATAAGAGCAGGTTGACCTAGTCTTATAGTGTGGAGGTCGAGCACTCCTCCCTCTAGCCTTTCTATACATTCACTAGCACGGAACTACCATTTTTTTTTAACCTGTGACAGGTTTCGAGGGCTCATCTACCCCCTGCTGCTAGCACAAACATGGCTGTTAGTGCTAACGGCCCGCAGGTCCACACAGCCATCACAACTTGGTTGATCCGTTACTTGTAGAAGGAAGTGGTACAAACCTACCACTAATAAACAACTACAATCACTAGAGAACTACCACCATTAGGAACTAGATAACTAGCACCACCAGAGGACTATCAACAAAGAATTACCATCAACAAAGAACTACCACCACCAAACTACCACCACAAGAGGACTACCATCAACAAAGAACTATCAAAGAACTACCATCAACAAAACTATTAACAAAGAACTACCACCACCAGAAGACTACCACCAACAAAGAATTACCACCACCAGAGGACTACCAACAAAGAACTACCATCAACAAAGAACTACCACCACCAGAGGGCTACCACCAACAAAGAACTACCACCACCAGAGGACTACCACCAACAAAGAACTACCTACAACAAAGAACTACCACCACCAGAGGATTACCACCAACAAAGAACTACCTATAAGAAAGAACTACCTACAAGAAAGAACTACCTACAAGAAAGAACTACCACCACCAGAGAACTACCACCACCAGAGAACTACCACCACCAGAGAACTACCACCACCAGAGAACTACCACCACCAGAGAACTACCACCACCAGAGAACTACCACCACCAGAGAACTACCACCACCAGAGGACTACCACCAACAAAGGAAACCATTACCGAGAACTATCATCACTGGAGAAGCCTCACTTAAGAATGCCAGGGTTACAACACCCACTTGTTCATCCATGCAAGTCGTGCCATGTTCCATTATTTACACACAGGATCACATTTAAAAGGTCTGTGTTGTGGTCATGGAACCAGTTTGATACTTAGACCAAGCTCTCCAAGCCAGATCTCCACCCTCCACCTGTGTCGGTCTCGATCTTGGTCGGTCTCGATCTTGGTCGGTCTCGATCTTGGTCGGTCTCGATCTTGGTCGGTCTCGATCTTGGTCGGTCTCGATCTTGGTCGGTCTCGATCTTGGTCGGTCTCGATCTTGGTCGGTCTCGATCTTGGTCGGTCTCGATCTTGGTCGGTCTCGATCTTGGTCGGTCTCGATCTTGGTCGGTCTCGATCTTGGTCGGTCTCGATCTCAAGAATTAAGGATAAGGGTTCCTAAAGTATTTACCAGCTAAGAGCTGGCATCCTATCGAAGCTCATAGCTTACTGAAAAATAGTATACCTGGGGAGGGTTTCGGGGGTCAACGCCCCCGCAGCCCGGTCTGTGACCAGGCCTTATGGTGGATCAGGGCCTAGTATAGTACAGAGATAACTAAGAAACGAGAATATACAGTGGCTGGAGTCAGGCGGTAAGCCGCGAGAAGGATAGTAGTAATACAATTGCATTGAGATGGGTTGGGTTTGAGGACCTGTCAACATCATGTTACAGCGGTCTCCAGAATGGGTAATATCTTGTTGATTAGCAATTTGAATATCGCTTATTACAGATATAATATATAGGTGTGCCCTTCATTTAAGCATGACACAAGTACAGGATGAAGATAAAGCCACATGTGAACCTGACATTTCCTTCTTCAATATCGAGTTACTGGGAGACAGTCTATCTTCATTTCACTACCTCTATCTTACAAGTAATGCCGAACATTAAGTTCCTAACACTTGCAGCCGTTTCAAAATCCCACTTTCTTTATTTTAAAGCTAAGTTAATTTAACTAAAAATAAGAAAATTGCGAGTAAAAGACGCGAAACATCTGGCAGTGAGGAGACCGAGACAGAACACAACGTTTAAGCTGAATGTTTTTTACTAGTGATGCGAGACTAGGCTGTGTGAGGACAAGTTTCAAATGAGAGGCAGCCAAGGGATGAATTATTGCTGATGGAGTGAAGTCCCTGAAAAGAGTAATGCTAGCGCAGAACATACGATGTCTGTAAGTTCCGTAGTATAATAGCTGTCTTTAAGCAGTCCACGAAATTGGAACTGCAGGAAGACCCTAAGTAGATTGGCCTTGTACACAACAGTAACCTCCATCATTTATCTGGTACAAAAAGCTAGACTTGTCCAAGAGTCGGGGATAGGATGGTGTGGAAAAGCAAACTATCCAGCAGACACATCCAACAGAAAACAGACTTGTACAGTTATACAGACACTGCTGTGAAACACGTGCAAGATGTACATGAACTATGTAACTTTCCCAGCTGTCCTCCTAGCATTTTTTTTCCTCACAGTTCTTTATAGTCAAACTTCGCCGAAGGATTTTCACCATACTGCTAACTGCTGCCTCACTTCCACTGATTCTAACCCCACCTCCAGGAGTTATATGACATAACTGGTACATACCGCTTTCGAGAGTACTCCCGCCTGCTGTCAGGCTTTTCCGGTGCTTGCCTGGTTAACCAGGCTGTTCCTGCTGGTGGGCGAGCGCTGGCCCACATATCCATCATTATTTGAAACTTTTCTGCTTGAGCGGCATGCTGTGCAAGTCATTTCTCCAAAATCACCAACGCTCCATCGACTTGTGAAATTCAACTTCAAAAGCTCCCTAGACTGAATTAATATTGAGGTAGGTGGGGAAGTTGGGGTGGAGGGAAGGGGATTAGGGGGTTGAGATAAGGGAATAAGGGGGGTTAGGGAAAGAGGTGGGCTTCAACATTAAAACCCCTTTTAATAAGCCAGACAAGACCAGACAAACTCGTATTAGGCTTGTGGTAAAATGTTTCTTCTCACTGGTAAAGGAATCGCCAGAGCACCCATGTTTACCCTCACGCGAGAACTTACTTTACAAGTGAAGCATTATAATTATCCCTTCGTTAAGTGTCACCCACAAGACGGATTCCCGACCCAGCTCAGCACTGAGTTAACCCCCACTGAACCACATCTTCCACTCTCCTCTCACTACACAAACCTCCACCACAACATCACTGCAACCACAATTAACTTTCATCACACTTACCACCAGACCTACCACAACCAGGTTTCACCACTATCACCACAACCTCCATTCTCATCACATATCGATACCATAAGCACCATAATACACCGCTATTATCATTACAACCCATCACATTAATACTATGACCACTAACTCTACCGCTAATACAATTTTGACACAAGCCAACACCGTCAGAATAATATAATATATATTATATATAAAGCAGAAAACAGAATATGTTCCAGGGTGATCTGTATCTTGAAATACAACTCTCGTAAATGTAAGGTAATGAGGATCGGAAAAGAAGAAGACCAAAACTGGAGTACAGCTACGGTGAGAAAACTAAACTTATAGTTGAAGGGGAGGCGTTGGAGAGCCTTGGAACACTTATGCTCATTGATTATCTGTTTGTGCACTTGTCGATTATTATTATTATTATAATCAAATAGAAGCGCTAAACCACAGGGGTTATACAGCGCTGCAGGTTATTGTAGGATGCAGGGAGAGTGGGTTGTAAGAGGGAGATGGACGATTAGTAGGGTATGGAGTGCAAGATGACGGTGGATAGTGCAGGGGTGGAGGGTAGCAAAAGATCGAGGTAGAAGGGACTGAGGGAGGTGCTAGAGGTATAATCTTCAGAGTTTGTGTAGTAAGTCAGTTTCTGTCAAAAAGTCAATGAGAGAGTCAGGATTAAAGGAGGGTCCATCTGCAAGAAGGGAAGGTAAAGAAAGGGCCGCAGAGCGAAGACGTCGTTGGAGGTAAATTCTGCGTGCTCGTTGAAACAGGATATGTCGAACAGACACTGGAACCTGACAATGCTCCCAGAGAGGGGCAGGGAGCCTCTCCATGAGATACCCGTGAGTAAGACGAGTGTGGCCGATGCGAAGACGGGAGAGTGTAGTCTCCCAACCTCGACATTGGTGACAAGAAGAAGGCCAGAAACCTATAACCGGTTTAATAGAATGAAGTTTGTTATTCAGCAGGTCAGACCAGCGTTGTTGCCAACGGGTGCGAAGGTGGGTAGCAATGACCGCAAAATAGTCCGTAAAAGGAACACCTCTATATGAAACTGGAAGGTCTTGTACTGCTGACCGCGCAGCAGTGTCTGCCTGTTCATTGCCCTGTACGTCAACATGACCAGGGACCCAACAAAAGACAATATCTTTATGCTTGCTAAAGATACGGCGTAACCAAAGGTGGATACGAAGAACTAGGGGGTGAGGTGTATCAATTTTACGGATAGCCTGTAAAGCACTAAGGGAGTCTGAAACGACCACAAATGGTGATACAGGCATAGATGCAATACGGATAAGTGCCACAAGAATGGCATACAATTCAGCCGTAAATATGCTAGCCGAGGTAATAGATGCCCTCGTACAACGCTGTCCGGAAACACTGCTGCGAATCCGACGCCGTCAGATGACTTTGAACCATCGGTGTATACTGCGATGGCATGGGAATGAGAACGGAAGTGGTCTAGAAAGAAAGAGCGAGAAGCCGCCGTAGGTAGTTGGGCTTTCGCGCAAGGTAGAGGAATAGAACAGACACGGACAGCAGGAACTTCCCAAGGGGTAGGGGAAAGGGAGATGTCACATGAACATATAGAGGTGGGAGCTGAAGGGAAGACATGAGTGAATGTAGACGAAGAGAAAAGGGACGAAGTAAGCAGGGGCGACGAACAAATAAAGAGCGCCTACTAACATCTGTAACAATCCTATACATGGAAGGATTGCGGAGCTCATGAGAGCGAACATAATAGCAAATGCAATGTGCATCTCGACGATCGGACAAGGATGGAATGTTCGCTTCTACATAGAGGCTCTCAACCGGGGAAGAACGAAAAGCACCAAGGCATAAGCGTAATCCCTGGTGATGGATGGGATTAAGGCTGGAAAGAGTGGCAGGAGAAGCTGCCGAATATATCTGGTCACCATAATCGAGTTTCGATAAAATTAGGGCCGAATGTAGGCGAAGGAGAGTTCTACGATCAGCCCCCCATGAAAGATGTGCGAGGGTTTTAAGGAGGTTCAGCCGGCTATGACAAGTCGCCTTCAGAGAGGTAATGTGAGGTTTCCAGGACAATCTGCGGTCAAACAGGAGGCCGAGAAACCTGACTGTATCACGTTCTGGGATACGTGAGCCGTATAGGTACAATGGATGATCAGAGATCACTGAACGTCTAGTGAACGTAATTTGATGAGTTTTGCCACTAGAAAATTTAAACCCGTGAGTGGTGGCCCAATCAGAAACCTGGTTGATGGCATGCTGGAGGGAAACTGCAATGAGGTGACAGTCAGCACCTGCACAAGCTATAGCAAAGTCGTCCACATAAAGCGATGACCAAATATTGGATGGGAGAACAGATGCCAGATTATTTATAGCAAGCAGAAAGAGTGTTGTGCTCAGAACACATCCCTGGGGGACACCTTCAGCTTGGACAAATTCCAGGGAGAGTTCATTACTAACCTGGACCCGGAAATGTCTGTCAGTTAAGAAGGCCTTAAGAAAGAATGGTAGGTTGCCTCGGAGGCCTAAGGAGTGGGCCTGGGCCAAGATATTATATCTCCAAGTTGTGTCATAAGCCTTCTCAAGGTCGAAAAAGATAGTGATAACCGAATCGTTATTCGCAAAGGCATTACGAATATATACATATCCAAGCGCAGCAAGGGGTCAATGGCAGAACGGCCCTTACGGAAGCCATATTGACTAGGGGAGAGACTATTGCGAGTCTCTAAATACCACATCAAACGTCTATTAACTAGACGTTCCATCACCTTGCAAATTGCACTGGTAAGAGCGATGGGACGGTAGTGAGAGGAATCACGTCCCGTAGTACCTGGTTTTCGAAAAGGGAGAACAATAGCAGACTTCCACAGCTGGGGAAGAACTCCTTGCGACCATATGAGATTAAAGAGTCGTAAGAGGACAGTAAGAGCAGACTGATGTAAATGCTGCAGCATACGAATATGTATGCCGTCTGGCCCAGCTGCCGATGATCGGCAAGCAGAGAGTGTTGCCTCCAGTTCTTGAAGGGTAAAAGGCACATTATAGGATTCTTCTCTAAGAGAAGAAAAATCTAAGGGCTTTAACTCGCTGGCAGACTTAGAAGAAAGGAACGAGGGGCATAGATGTAGACCCTGAGAAATGCGGACGAGATGATTACCAATTTCAGTGGCAACGGCAAGAGGGTGTGCTATATCAACACCAGCAACCTGAAGAACAGGAGCCGGGTCGGGGGAGAATTTACCACTCAATTTCCGCACTTTCTTCCAGACTGCACTCATCGAGGAAGCCGAAGTGACAGTAGAAACATAATCTCGCCAGCAAGTGCGTTTAGCATCACGTATGACATGGCGAGCAATAGCTCTCTTCTGCTTAAAATCAAGGAGTCTCTCTGTGGTTCTGTTATACCGATACCTGCCCCATGCAGCGAGTTTCAAACGCACTGCCCGAGCACAAGTAGGAGACCACCAAGGCACGCACTTCTGAGGATGCTTGCCCGAGGTTTGAGGAATAGAATGTGAAGCCACTGTGAAGATGGAGGACGAAAAGAGATGTAAAACCTCATCAATGGAGGACGAGGTAGGAACCTCATGAAAGGCAGTAAGATGTGCGTAAAGGTCCCATTTCGCCCGGTCAAATTGCCAGCGTGGGCTATGAGGAGGTGGAGAAAACAGAGGGGACTTTAGGATAATTGGGAAATGATCGCTGTCATGTAAGTCCGGGAGGACAGACCAGGTGAAGTCAAGGACAATTGATGAAGAGCAGATGGAAAGATCGATGCAGGAGAAAGAATGAGTTCGGGGATCAAAATGGGTGGGAGTACCCGTATTTAAAACATGGAGGGGAAGAGAAGCAAGAAATGCCTCCAACTGAATGCCACGGGAGTCACAGTGCGACCCTCCCCAGAGAAAGTGGTGCGCGTTAAAATCGCCAAGTAATAGAAGGGGTGGCGGTAAGGAAGAAACCAGAAAATCAACATCTGGGATAGACAATGCCCGCGAAGGGGAGAGATATAAAGAACAGAGTGTATACCACTTATTCAAGTGGATACGGGCTGCTGTGTAATGTAAGGAAGAAGGGACATAGAGCTAACGGTATGGAACACCAGTGCGTATAAGGAGAGCACTTTCGTTAAAGGTTCCATCGGAAAGAGGATCCGATGAATATAACAAATTATAGCCTGAAAAGGGCCTGATAACAGTGGATTGTAGTTTGGGTTCTTGCAAACAGACCCCAATAGGGGAAAACTGGGAGAGCAACACCTGAAGCTCACCCCTGTTACCCCTGAGGCCTCAGATATTCCACTGCAAATAAGCCATGATTTATGGAGAAAAGATAGAAGTGGTAGTGAGAGGAAGCTATGGACTAGGGTTAGAAAAGTCCACGTGTGGAGGCAGCGGAAGACCTGTAATCAGAGAGGGAGGAGGACGTTGTGAAGGAAGAGGGGGTTGAGACGAAGAAGAGAGATTAGGAACCTCAGATGGAGTAGTGTCCATCATCGGCCCAGTCTCTAAAATATATTCTGCAATAGCTTCCAGTGTTTCGGAAGTCAAAGATGCAGAATGGGAGACTACATTAGAAATGGAAGAAACTATAGGGGAGTCAATAGACTGTACTAAAGTAGAGGACGAGGAGGTAGAAGAGGGAACTGTCATAGGGACTTGGGAGGGGACAGGGGATGAAGGTAGAGTATGAGGAGGAGGATGAACCTCCACACACGTTACAGAACTAGTCAGAGGCGAAGAACCTGGCAATAGGGATTTTTTGCCGGGCTTATAAGAGAGGGGGCGCTGAGGTTTAGGTGTAGGACGAGGACGTGTAGACTCAGAACTGTGCGAGTGAATAGAGGAAGGAGTGTGGATAGTATGGGAAGCCGAGGTAGGGACCTCGGAGCCAAGAACATCAAAAGGATTCGAGACAGGGGTGACGGAGGATGAGGCGACCACAGAGGAAGCCGTGGAAGTTGGGACCCCAGAAGCGGGGCGACGTTTAGCAATGCGAGAATAAGAAATACGGGGAAGTTTCCCTTGAAGGCGAAGATGAGAGAGAGCCATAGCATAGGAGAAGACTTCCGCCTCTTTTAGACAACGGATTTCCCGCTCATTCAGGTAAACCTGACAACGGCGAGAATATGAAGGATGTGCCTCATGACAGTTAAGGCAAGAGGGAGGTAGAGTACAAGAAGAACTGGCATGGTCGTCAGCACCACAGACTGGGCATTCGGCCATGGACCTGCAATATTTTGCTGGATGACCAAAACGCCAGCAGTTTCTACACTGCTGCGGTGTAGGGGTCACCTTTCGAACTTGTAAACGTTGACCTGCAATGTAGACCGAAGGTGGCAGTTCTCGGCAGTCAAACGTTAAACGAGCTATATTGCAAGGATAACGTCTTCGCTTATTGGCTGGGAGGACAAAAGTGTCAACTTTAAGGATAGGAGTTCTTGGAGCTCAAGCTGCTCGAAAATGTCATCACCACATGTCTGGAAATTCCGTTGGACAATGGTGTGGGGCAAAATGACAGAACCACAACAAGAATTGAGGGAATGGTGCTTGTCAATAGTAACAGGTGTAGTGTCAATGGTCGTAAGAAGAGAAAGATCGCGAGCTTGGCCAGCATTCTGGACCGTGATGATGCGAGTGCCGCTCTTGAGAGCGTGAAATGAGATGTTTTGACCAACATGGCGTAGCAGAGCCTTACCAATACTATGGTCTGAAAGATAGGTATTAGGAGAAGTTGGACGAAGAGTAAAAAACTTTGTCCATTGAGTAGTTTGAAAGAGAGTTTAAGGGGAGTGAGTGACGAGCTGGTCGTTTCTGCGATGAACGAGAAGGGAGTGTCGAATCGTCATGTGTGGGTCTTGGTCGTTTGGGTGTGGGACTGGGGGTGGTCCGATGGGAGACGGGCGAGCGATTCGAAAATTGCCGCACCGTCGAGGGTGAAGCCGGAATCAAGGTCAGAGAAGAGCAAAGGTCAGACGTATTGAAAGGGCCAGTCGGGTCCCTGGTACCTGAAGCAGGTGACGAACCAGCACCAGCAAGAGGTACAGGGGCATGAGAGGTGTCCAAAGAGTCATCCGTTAACGAGGCAGGGTCAGTACTGGGTGCGGTATCAGGAAGGGGCCCGGGGGTAGTGGGTTCATGGATTGGGTCAGCCATGGTTAGGTTACTTCTTTCTTTTTATTTTTAAGAAAAAAAAAGAAAAGAAAATAAAATAAAAATAAAAAAAAGAATAAAAAAAAGGGGGGAACGTGGAGGAATAGCTCCTAGGAGGAATGAAAGGGAGCGTAAATCCCCCTCCGTGCCCAAGAGGACCTCAACACCGCAAGTGGTGCAGATGCAGCATGGAACCCGTGCCATACCCTACCCTTCATGCCAGTAAACCAGCAATCCGGGATAGCAACCTCACATCCACCTAGCCATCTCGGCGGACAAAAGAGAGGGCGGCCGGATATCCGCCACAAAGCATACCGCCTTCGGCCACCACCCCCGGAATCCGAAAGGTGGCCTCCAGAGATACACCCGTCGCCGAAAGATACCCAAGGCCACCCTCTGGGTGACCGGAGAGGGATCGGGACATCCCCAGGCGATCCAGATTCCACGGCAAACTACACCACCGCTAAGGACCTCAACGGAATGGGATGGACCACGATACCCTTCCCCCTACCTAGGAACTAGAATGCCTGGGGAGAGAAGCTCCCAGGATAAAACTGGGAAGGAAATAAGGGAGGGATGAGGAGGAGGAGGAAAGGGAAAAGGGAGGATGGGGAAGATGGGAAAAGGGAGGGGGGATTGGGGGGTAATTAGGTTCGGTCTGAGGAAGAAGACCAAGAGGTTCAATTCCTCAGACTGATAGCCTCTTTACCACGACAAGGAGCCCCCCTTAAAGAGGTGTGCACTTGTCGAACCCTTTGATTTTCACTGGAATATTTTTTTTTTTACTATCTCCTAAGCGTCCCACTGGATTTAGTCGTTCCAAATAATGTCTGAAGGGATACAAACTGAAAATTTCTCTGTACATTCTCAAAATCTTCAATTTCGCCTTCCTTAAAATGGGCAATTACTGTAACATAATATTCAAGTCAAGAAAGTACAAGTGCCTTAAGGATGATAATTATTGATTTGGGATCTATTCTGAAGGTTCTAGTTATCCACCATATCCTCCTCTTCGCGATTGTTGTGAAACGAACATAAGATATTTTGACATAGTCGGGAATTACAAAAGTCAATTAGGAGAAAATTTGTACTATTATCAGAGGTACTTTCTAAAGTCACATTTCTGAAGAGCTTTGAGAGCTTTCTTATTTTTGCCACCAAGTCCAAGGTTAGCCCTTCCCTGACCTCAGGCAATAATAGCCTGATGAATCAGGCTATTTTTACACGCGGACCGCACGCCTGCATAGTCTTCACAACTTAACTGATCCGGCACACTGGTAGCAGTCGGGATAATCACGAGACCTGGCGTCGGAGGCAATGATCCCCGGAACCATGAGCAGGTACACACCCGCTACACAAGGTGCTGATTACAACGGTCGAGAAGACAGTCATCTGCATGAAGAATAACAGCCTCCCCCTTGCAGCCTACACCATGATTAAAACCCACATCTTCAAGACATGAATTAGGAGAAGACCATTAATTTTAATATAGTTTATGTTCCAAAAACTGCGAGCAGTTCAGTGTAAACAAGTGGGATGTTGATGTTTAAAAGTGTAGAGCACTTAAATATCAATGGTAACTACTAATACAACACTGTACTGAAGGAATACATCCTAACATTGAGAAGCTACATGCTTGAATTAAGGTCACTTAAATGAAGTAATACACCTTGACACCCAGACGCTACACACCTAAATTAAGGTCACTTACATTTTCTGACGCACAAAGGATAATTATGACGAGCATTTCCAAACGTAAATTACGGAGACTGAACTTTTACTGCCTCGAGGAAATAAAGCAGACGTTTACTGAAGTGAATTAAGGAGAACACTTAGGCATATCCTGGAGTAGAGTAGCCCGTCCTTACAGCGTAAGTAACGAGAGTCTAGTCTACAACGAATTAAGTTAATGCTGTATTGTATATCCTCCCCGTTTATGTAATTTGATCATTTTATGGTTAAATATATATTGGCGTAGATTCTTCAGAAATTGACGAATTGCAACTCGCTAGACAACACATGCTAAGGACCGATTGAGTAACATACCTGTGACCAGTTTCGAGAGTTGCTCTGCCCCTTGTCAACCAGGCTGTTGCTACTAGAGGCCTATAGTAAACAGAGCTGCAATATTTGCAGACATAAATATAGGAGAGTTACGTCTGCCGACGCAAGGGTACGAATTATGAGACAGCATTTGCAAAGGTGAATTAGGTTTGATAATGCTGAGTGTCTCTTGGCGTGTGTGGGGTGCATCTGCAGCTCTCTCTCTCTCTCTCTCTCTCTCTCTTGTGTACTAACCTATTTATAGTTGAAGGGGTCGATTCACAGCTCTTGGTCCTGTGTGTGTATGTGTGTCTTGCTAAAAGCCTAGACGGTGGCCACCCACTTGTGATCGCTCACTGCCCTGCCTCTTGTCTCAACACAGGTTAAAAGGAAATCCTGGCACACATCCACTGCAAGGCGTCCACCTCCTTCACACGATGCTCTCTTTAACACTCGCAAACACTCTCTCAACTTGAAGCAGTTGTTAAAACAGACTAAAATTCTCACATGTCTTCTGCATTCGTATATGCACCTACCTACCACCAGGTTGGTCACAGAGAAATCCGTGAATGATAAATTTGATAAATTGCCGACTCTGAAATTATTTCACGCCTTCAGCATTTATATATGCGCTTTAGAGCACTGTTGATAGTTCCGACAATCCTCGCCCGTCTTCAGCATTCATATATGCATCTACGTACCTACCTACCTATCTGGAGGTCTAGGATTATACCTAGAGAACTGTCTGTTGATAATTGTAGCAATCATCGCCCGTTCTCAGACCAGGCCTTCCATTAGGTACCATAACCCAGCTAATCAGGAACTTTGTTTTCCCTAGTTCTTAACACCCTGACAGTTCTTTTACAATTAAATATATTTTTAAATGTTTTAGAACTCAATATTCCCTACATTCTTAAACGTAATTTCAAAGTATTACAAGGAATACAGAGTGCTAAAATATTTTAAAAACATTTTACTGTAAAAATTATCAATATTTTTAAAATGTTTTAGCACTCAGTATTGCTTACACTATTAAATTACATTTTAGAATGTAGGGAATATCGAGTGCTAAAACATTTAAAAATATACGTCATTGTAAAAGAGCTGTCACGAGTGTTAAGAATTAGGGAAAACTAACAGTTCCTGATCAGGCGAGTAATGGTGCCTAATGGAAGACCTGGTCTAAGAACGGGTGATGATTGCCAGAACCATCAACAACGTTCTAAGCGCATATATGAATGCTGAAGTCGTGAAAGAATTTCAGAGTGTGCAATTTATCGAATACTGAAAAATCACGTTAAAAAGAGTAAAGCGGGAACTTAGCCAGCTTTCTTTTACCAAACTATTAAAAACCAGTCTCTCCCCCTCCCCCACCCCATTCACGAATTTCTCTCAGCGAGTCAAAATATCAAAAAACTTCTTACAAGACATTTTAAACCAGAATCTCAAGTATGTCACGTTCCAGCTGTAAACTTCGGGACGAATTTACATCTAAAAGGCAATAAAATGAGCGTCTGTCGCTCTTCGTAATTTGAGGTGCGGTGCGCCACCGTAGACAACACCCGCGCAACAAACCATCGCAACACAACGAAATGTAAGAGACACAACAATAAAAAACTTAATAACAGAGGAACACAGAACAATGGAAAGGCAGAACAAGCTCAATAATAATGAAACTTGTTTAAAATGAGTAAGGACAAACACTATATAATAATACACGATGGAAAAAAAATAAGACAAATGCAGCATAATGCGATCCTTTATTGACTACGTTTCGCCCACACAGTGGGCTATATCAAATCACAAACAGATCTCTTTGTGACTTGATAAAACCCACTGTGTGGGCGAAACGTAGTCAATAAAGGATCGCATTAGTATAGTGCATCTGTACATATTTTTCCAGGAACAAATAAGACTGAATAAAAATAGGAACACCAAAAAACAAGAACAAGGGAGACCAAACAGTAGAAGATAACATCGTACGAGACAAAACAAAACTAAATTAAATGAAAACATAAAGAAAGACAACAGAGGAAGAGCAAGATTAAGAGGAATTTCTTCAATTTCTTTCCTGGAACCTGGCGCTTAAATTGCTTAGGCTTGTGTGGCAAGACAGCGTCAACACTGAATAGTGTTGAGAGAACCACAGTGTGTTGCTGGCCTCCAGGGATCCGCTAATTCTCTCCTCTATTGAAAGACGAACGACTGTGAGAAGTTCCTAAGGGAGTCTCCATGGTTCAGACCTGATGATTATACATCCTAGTGGTGGTGGCGGGGGAGAAGTGGCAAGTGGTAGTGGTGGTGGCGGGGAGAAGTGGCAAGTGGTGTGGCGGGGAGAAGTGGCAAGTGGTAGTGGCGGAGAAGTGGCAGGGTAGTGGGAAGTGGCAAGTGGTAGTGGCGGGGAGAAGTGGCAAGTGGTAGTGGCGGGGAGAAGTGGCAAGTGGTAGTGGCGGGGAGAAGTGGCAAGTGGTAGTGGCGGGGAGAAGTGGCAAGTGGTAGTGGCGGGGAGAAGTGGCAAGTGGTAGTGGCGGGGAGAAGTGGCAAGTGGTAGTGGCGGGGAGAAGTGGCAAGTGGTAGTGGCGGGAGAAGTGGCAAGTGGTAGTGGCGGGGAGAAGTGGCAAGTGGTAGTGGCGGGGAGAAGTGGCAAGTGGTAGTGGCGGGGGAGAAGTGGCAAGTGGTAGTGGCGGGGAGAAGTGACAAGTGGTAGTGGCGGGGAGAAGTGGCAAGTGGTAGTGGCGGGGGAGAAGTGGCAAGTGATTGTGGTGGTGGCGGGGAGAAGTGGCAAGTGATTGTGGTGGTGGCGGGAGAAGTGGAAGTGGTATGGTGGTGGCGAGAAGTGGCAAGTGGTAGTGGTGGTGGCGGGGGAGAAATGGCAAGTGGTAGTGGTGGTGGCGGGAGAAGTGGCAAGTGGTAGTGGTGGTGGCGGGGAGAAGTGGCAAGTGGTAGTGGTGGTGGCGGGGGAGAAGTGGCAAGTGGTAGTGGTGGTGGCGGGGAGAAGTGGCAAGTGGTAGTGGTGGTGGCGGGAGAAGTGGCAAGTGGTAGTGGTGGTGGCGGGGAGAAGTGGCAAGTGGTGGTGGTGGTGGCGGGGAGAAGTGGCAAGTGATTGTGGTGGTGGGGGGGAGAAGTGGCAAGTGATTGTGATAGTGGTGGTGCTTCTGGAGAAGTGGCAAGTGATTGTGGTAATGGTGGTGGCGGGGGAGAAGTGGCAAGTGATTGTGGTAATGGTGGTGGCGGGGGAGAAGTGGCAAGTGATTGTGGTAGTATTGGTGGTGGTAGAGGGGGAGAAGTGGCAAGTGATTGTGGTGGCGGGGGAGAAGTGGCAAGTGATTGTGGTAGTGGTGGTGGCGGGGGAGAAATGACAAGTGGTAGTGGCTGGGGAGAAGTGGCAAGTGGTAGTGGCTGGGGAGAAGTGGCAAGTGGTAGTGGCTGGGGAGAAGTGGCAAGTGGTAGTGGTGGTGGCTGGCTGTGGTGGTGGGGGAGGGGGAGAAGTGGCAAGTGATTGTGGTAGTACTGGTGGTGGTGGTAGAGGGGGAGAAGTGGCAAGTGATTGTGGTAGTACTGGTGGTGGTGGTACTACTGGTGGTGGTGGTACTACTGCTGGTGGTGGTGGTACTACTGCTGGTGGTGGTGGTACTGCTGCTGCTGGTGGTGGTGGTACTGCTGCTGCTGGTGGTGGTGGTACTGCTGCTGCTGGTGGTGGTGGTACTGCTGCTGCTGGTGGTGGTGGTACTGCTGCTGCTGGTGGTGGTGGTACTGCTGCTGCTGGTGGTGGTGGTACTGCTGCTGCTGGTGGTGGTGGTACTGCTGCTGCTGGTGGTGGTGGTACTGCTGCTGCTGGTGGTGGTGGTACTGCTGCTGCTGGTGGTGGTGGTACTGCTGCTGCTGGTGGTGGTGGTACTGCTGCTGCTGGTGGTGGTGGTACTGCTGCTGCTGGTGGTGGTGGTACTGCTGCTGCTGGTGGTGGTGGTACTGCTGCTGCTGGTGATGGTGGTACTGCTGCTGCTGGTGATGGTGGTACTGCTGCTGCTGGTGGTGGTGGTACTGCTGCTGCTGGTGGTGGTGGTACTGCTGCTGCTGGTGGTGGTGGTACTGCTGCTGCTGGTGGTGGTGGTACTGCTGCTGCTGGTGGTGGTGGTACTGCTGCTGCTGGTGGTAGTGGTAGTACTGCTGGTGGTGGTAGTACTGCTGGTGGTGGTAGTGGTACTGCTGGTGGAAGTGGTAGTGGCGGCAGAGATGGCAAAAAGAACTGGGTAATCGTGGTAGTCAACCAGTTGATTCCGAGATAATCGCCCTCGCGGATTGGTTTCAAACAACGCCTCTTGATTGGCGGCCTGTTCACTTAAGCTGTTGGTGCTAGCTGCACGCATTCTGACGTAGTTTCCCCAGTCCGACTCCTTTGTAGGAATTTGTCAAGTTCCTTCTTGAAGGCATTGATCCTCTTAGTAATTTACCTTATATTTGAAAGGAGGGTGTTGACAATCCTCAGACCCTTCATACTTATCCAATAATTTACAGTGTACCTTTCGCAACCTCTACTTTTCTTTGGGGTATTGTGTACCGTCTCCCGTACCTCTCTTCACACAAGCGGCTATTTCAGCGTGATATTATGACAGTAAAATTAAAAGTGACACTTGAATGTAAGAGGTTTAAACAGAGTGATTTAATTGCGTTTTGAATTATGTTCATGTTTTTTTTTCTTTTTTTAATTTTCCTTATCAGAGTATGTAGAATTTATCAGTGTCGAACATTATACTGTTTGTTGTGGTCCCCTGAGAGACATACTTTATACTGGCTTGAAATTTGCTGTATACTCGAATGACGCCACTCTAATATTGTCTACGAGGGATGATACAATGCTATGTTTGACAAAGAGAAGGATTTACGAAAAAGAATCACGATGTCCATTCATCAACCGCCCAACTCTTCCCTTCATCCGTCCACCGACTAATTCTTCCCTTCATCCGTCCACCGACTCATTCTTCCCTTCATCCGTCCATCATGCTAGTCAAAGAGTCACGTGAGCCGCTCCACCAACAACACAGTTACGTTATTAGACCCTGGTAATTACTACCAGCCTCAATCATCTTCCAGCAACACCCTAACGACCCCCATTACGATTCTCCCAAACCCATCTCCACCCGCTCCCTTCCCGAGGTGATCTAAACCGGTTCCAGCTCCACATCTGGACCGTTCCAGCGCCGAGTCTAGACGACTGGATCTTGCTGACCACCACTTTCAAGGTTCTATTTTTAAATGATTGTAGAACCACCTCTGGAGAATGGAAACTATGTTCAACAGTGACAGAAGAAACTACTATCAACGCCTTTAAGCAAGCTGGAACACAAACGAAACATTTATCTGATAATCTAACATGGAAAATATTGATGAGACCATTGTGCAAACGTTTCGCCAGTCTGTGGCTTCTTCAGTCAAATGCAGAGAAAGGTGAAAGATGAGAAGTAGTTTGAGATAATCAGTCCCACAGCCTGAAGTCGATGTATTCAGTCCATCAATCTTGATATCAAGATTGCACAAGTGTCTCATTTATCAACTTGTCTGTTTTGTAAACCTTTTATAGAAAATATTCTCAAAGAACAGGTTCATAATAAGCACTGAATGACGCTGAGACATGTCTGTGGCACCGTCAGTAACGTTAACACGCTTAGATCTTCTCCTCCATGTTATATCCACAAATACACAGTCTGCTAGACTATTTACACATGTCATAACTTTTATACTTAATGTTTTTTTTTCTTAAAAATACTTTCCATAAAACCAAGTATCCTTCTATGTAAAATTGAAGGCCCCTTAACTGTGACTTACAGGTGAAACACCAAACTTTCCTGCTTTACCTCCTCACTTTAATATTAAAATCTCGCAAAGAAATACTTTCTCACTTGGCTCGCTAAGTATTGGACATACAATAAACTCTCTCATCTACACTCTTCTCCTCTCAACATAAACACTGACTACAACTCACTTCTCACATACCACTTTTACCTTAAACAAGACAATTCTTCAATATAATCTTTTACATCCCTTCGTTTCTTTCTACAGCTGATTATTCAACATTACTGCCACTCTTCTTTCAGTTCTGGTTCTCTCAGATACACGCCACTTACCTAAGCTATTCCCACTAACACACAGTGTCAGGACACCAATCTTGTTATTTATAATATTTAAAAAATATATTTTCTAATATTTACTATTTCTCCCTTCAAGGGGGCGCCTCGATGACACTGAAGAAATTTTGTTCCAAAGAACTGGAGCTACAGTTCCCTATTTTGGAATAAACCTGATTATCATCCATTCTCCAGGTGCTGTGTTACCCGTAGCGCGTCCCAGTGAATGTAATGATAAATTATATACGAATATATTGTATCTATGAGCAGAAAAATATACAGGTATGATAGAAGCTGTGCAACCTCTCCCCTTAACCCCACAACCCCGTACCATGCCCTATTACCATCCCCTTCCACCACCACTCTACCCACTACCCACCTCCCCTACTACGTCCCACACCCTTCCCACTACTCATCTTCCCAACCACTCCTACACCCTACCCACCTTCCCTTCCACACCCACACTACCCACCTTCCCTTCCACACCCACACTACCCACTACTCGACAACTATAACAGTGTCTGACTTTCACCTGGTTTAGTCGACACTAGCTGGACGACCCCCTGCCGTCCTAACCTGGCGCTGTTCGTGTGTATCTGTGTTGTCTACCTGTTCATGGTTCCAGGGGTCATCGTTCCCTCAGCCCAGTCGCAGACCTGGCTTCCTGGTTCACGCCCTGGTCAGTCGAACTGTTGTTGCTCGCAGCACGCACTCTCACGAACGCACAACAGCTCGGCTGATGACTGCCTGAAGAAACTAAAGTTCCTCCACGAAGTGCAGCTATTGGCCATTTCTCTTATATGTGATGGATGGGTAGTGTAAAATTTTGGACCCCGCTGATCGCCAGCCACCACCTACTCACCTGCCACCCACAATTTATGGGTGACTTGTGGGGTGAACCTACACATTTGTGATTGTCTAGCTTTTGTACTCACCTACATACAGTTACAGGGGTCGATGCACAGCTCCTGCAGTAGTGTTACCCGAGTTTCGGGGGACCAGACGAGGTAGTAAATGGTAGACAGAGCAGGGAAGTGGGAAAGGGTAAATGAGGAAGGGGTGAACGTAGGAACAATGAAGGGAAAGCGGGATATGAGGGGAAGGGAAGCGGCGTTGCATTCACTGGACTATTAACCTCTAATATGTGGTTGCTTGTGACAATTAAAGACAATTAAATCTACCGTACGCTGCGCTGACCTGACCACATTTTTTGTATCCTCCACCTGCTTCTTTCTCTCCCCCCATCCCGAGTTATTGCAGTCATGCACATTCTTAAAACTGAATACAGATCATTAACACCTCACTTTCTTATCCAACTCATTCTGTCTCTCTCTACTTGCGTCACTGTTTCTCTTATTTCATGATATACGTCATAATCAAGTCTCGCCTAGACAGTCTCTTCTCCAAGGTTATTAAGTTCAGTTCTATCAGCCTGTTCTCATAGCGCATCCTTCAATTTCTGGGACTAGTTTAATTGCAAATCTTATGACTGTTTCGATTTTTTTTTTTGCGGATGCTGGAGCCGTGAAATCTTTGGCATTACATACCACAACCTACTCTACTACAACTACTATTCACCACCTAAAACTACTACTACCACAACTATCTACTATCACCACCGCTTCCTTGTTCTTTGTTGGGGTTGCTAACGCAACTCCAACAAAAAAATTACCCCGTACCCTTAACCATTATTACAAGGAGACGAAGCATGGTGACAAAGACAACAAGAACAGTAGGAGGTGGGTCCTTCCCGACCTGTTTTATCTCTGTTGGGTAGGAGACCTTTCCGACCTGTTTTATCCCTGTTGGGGTAGGTGACCTCCCCGACCTGTTGTCTCCCTGGTGATGTAGGAGACCTTCCCGAAGTTGTCTCCCTGGTGCTGTAGAAGACCTTCTCGACCTGTTGTATCCCTGTAGAGGTAGGGAACCTTCCCGACCTGTTGAGGTAGTAGACCTTGTCCTCCAAGGAGACAATTTCTAGATGTTGCAAAAAACAATATTGCAAAATACACCAGTGCTAAGTTTGAAGGACTCTGAAGTTGCATTTTCAGATTATTGCATTCTCAAATTATTTTGTCAGTAACATTGCATTCGCAAATTATTTTTTCAATAGCATTGAAAAACTGGCACCTACACAACCCAAAAACAAATTCGTTCACGAAGTTACACCAGAGTTTAAGCTTTGAAGCGATTAAAAAAAAAAATTTCCTTAGTTATTGCCTGGAAACTATCATAAAATTAACAAATTATAACATATACAAATCAAAATCAATGTGAAACTTCATTAGAGAAAACACACAATTCCCACAAGTTTGAAGCCAACCAGAAGATGCGTCTCTAAGTTCTTACTGGTCTTAATTCTGATGCACCAGAAGAAGTTAGTTGCTTTAAGCTGGGGACAGAGTTACAGAGTTTTGAAGAAAGCCAGGAAGAACAAGAGAGGGGAGAGAAGCGAGAGCTGCAGAGAGTCCTTGGTGGACTACAAGTTTGGTAAGAAACTTGTAAAGCATACTGGGAGTACCAAAGAGTCTAGACATACCTCTTAACACAATTTCCACCAATAATTTGCCCCTTACCTATATATAGAAATTTGTGAATTATATTCACGGTCGTAATTAAGTTTCATAAAAGTTAAGATAAACTTTTGTAATATTTGAAGTGTTTAGCAACTGGTAATTTCCATCAGGTGTTTTGAACTCTCATCACCTTGATTCCCAAGTACCTTGTTTATTATGTTTTCTATTATTATAAGAAGATTTTACTTGGAAGGGAAGAGTGATTTAGGGATTTGTTGATAGTGGTGAGCCAGTGAAATGATTAACAAATGACCCGAGTGAAGGTAATTACTCTGGTTAATTATATTAGCAATAATTAAGTCACCAGTGGATTTAGGGTGATATCTAATATTGGTCTGACAACACGCTCTTTAATTAACCAATGTTTAATAGAAAATCCAATACGTATCTGTCTTGATATCCTAGCTTAAGAGAATTAAGAAGACAGCATTAAGTAGTGAAGGTGAAGCCAGTGGGAAGTGTACCGGAGGGCAAGGCATGATGACATCTTGGTTAATATATCTAAGAGCAAAGTGTGATGGCATCTTGGTTAACACAGCCGTGTATAACCCAGCATGGCGTGTGGGGCACATACCTCCGCCATTAATGGTATGTCCTTCAAGGCGGCGTTTACTTGCGAATGCGCTGTTAAACACCTGAAGGTCTGCTCTCTTGAATATTCTGATAGAACCTGTCTAAAGCACGCAGCGGACTGCTTGCATTCCTTCACCAGTACACAGACCAGTGAGGCTAGTGCAATAGTTACCGCTGCTACGATACAAACACCAACTAAAAACAAAGCCAACAGTCTCACTGATTAAATCGTCAACAGGAACACCACGGGAGTGATGATCTCCAGAACCTATGTGCCAGACCAGGCCTCAAGCGGGGCATAAACTGAGTGACATTGAAACTACACATCACATGGGTTGGGTTAAGGGAACTATATTGATGCTACTACATTCCTGGTAAACTACGAACGATAGGAAGTAATCGTTAAAAACCGCACCGCGATTAGGAGACAGAGGATCGAGCCTTCATCACTCCTACACGGGTAGTGCTATACATAACAAGTACTACTAATAATAATAATGGTTTGACGTTTTTGAGAAAGACAGAGGGGACGAGAAAACAGGAGGTTAATTTCCATACACAGTTTCAGGAATAGGTAAAAGAAGGTACAACCTGCCACGAAAGTTGACGAAAGGAAAGCCTGGTCTGAGACCGTGCCGCCGGAGCTACAATCTTCGGAACGATCTACAGGTACTCTACGGGTAATGTAGATTAAGAGGCTGGATAAGGAGGCGAGTATCGACCCCACAAACAACTCACCGAGTACAAATCGCTGAATAGAAACTGATGAAAGAAACTGTTAAGTATAAGTGGGTAAACAGAGAGGGGGTTGCCAGGTAAAACTACCCTGGTGACGTCCCCTCACACCTCTAACCTGCCCCGTGCTGCACCACGTAAATAAGATCTTTGTCTCAATAAATGACTTATAAATTAACGGACGGTGTAAACTCGATGGGAAGCAGGGGAAAAACCAGGCAAACATTGCATCACAGTGCTGGGAGTAATAATGGTAGGGTGCCTGCCTGCCTGCCTGAATGGTTATCTGGTTAGCAGGCAGACTGGCTGGATGACTGACTAGATGTCGAGCACACTGACTGACTGGCTAGCAGGCAAAATGCCTGCCTGTAAACCCTGTTAAAAATTTATGATCATAAAAATTAAAACCACTTACACCATTACCAAGTAACAATCAAAAGTGGTCGGGTCACTTACCTTCTATTGCCTAGTCCCTCACCCCTCCTCCGCTACCCCACACCTTCACCCATTTTCTACTCTCCGTCTTTCTTCCTCCCCCTCCTTACCAGGGCTTTGGTCATAGTTTGCCTCGCTAGGCTGGCTAGCAGGCAGACTAGTTGACTGGCCGCCACAGATCTTGGCAAGAGGCAGTAATGTACGAAGAGGAAGAGAGAGAGAGAGAGAGAAGAGAGAGAGAGAGAGAGAGAAAGAGAGAGAGAGAGAAAGAAGAGAAAGAGAAAGAAGAAAGAGAAAGAGAGAGAGAAAGAGAAAGAGAGAAAGAGAGAGAGAGAGAAAGAGAGAGAGAAAGAGAAAGAAAGAGAGAAAGAGAGAAAGAGAGAAAGAAAAAGAGAGAAAGAAAAAGAGAGAGAGAAAGAGAGAGAAAGAGAGAAATAAAGAGAGAGAGAAAGAGAGAAAGAGAGAAGAAAGAAGAGAAAAGAGAGAAAGAAGAAAGAGAAGAAAGAGAGAGAAAGAAAGAAAGAAAGAGAGAAAGAAAGAAAGAGAGAACGAAAGAGAGAAAGAGAGAACGAAAGAAAGAGAGAAGAAAGAGAGAAAGAAAGAGAGAAAGAAAGAGAGAAAGAAAGAGAGAAAGAAGAGAAAGAAGAAAAAGAAGAAGAGAAAAGAAAGAGAGAACGAAAGAGAGAAAGAGAGAACGAAAGAAAGAGAGAAAGAAAAAGAGAGAACGAAAGAAAGAGAGAAAGAAAAAGAGAAAGAGAGAGAAAGAGAGAAAGAGAGAAAGAAAGAGAACGAAAGAAAGAGAGAAAGAAAGAGAAAGAAAGAAAGAGAGAAATAGAGAAAGAAAGAAAGAGAGAAAGAGAGAAAGAGAAAAGGGCCACTCAATCAGAACTGGAAAGAGATGGGGGGGAACCCACCTTGCATCCAGCTGAAGTGGGTGGGGCCCCTCTCAATCCAGACTGGGGTGGGTGGGGCCCATCTCAATCCAGACTGGGGTGGGTGGGGCCCATCTCAATCCAGACTGGGGTGGGTGGGGCCCATCTCAATCCAGACTGGGGTGGGTGGGGCCCATCTCAATCCAGACTGGGGTGGGTGGGGCCCATCTCAATCCAGACTGGGGTGGGTGGGGCCCATCTCAATCCAGACTGGGGTGGGTGGGGCCCATCTCAATCCAGACTGGGGTGGGTGGGGCCCATCTCAATCCAGACTGGGGTGGGTGGGGCCCATCTCAATCCATACTGGGGTGGGTGGGGCCCATCTCAATCCAGACTGGGGTGGGTGGGGCCCATCTCAATCCAGACTGGGGTGGGTGGGGCCCATCTCAATCCAGACTGGGGTGGGTGGGGCTCCCCTCATTCCAGACTGGGGTGGGTGGGGCTCCCCTCATTCCAGACTGGGGTGGATGGGGCTCCCCTCATTCCAGACTGGGGTGGGTGGGGCTCCCCTCATTCCAGACTGGGGTGGGTGGGGCTCCCCTCATTCCAGACTGGGGTGGGTGGGGCTCCCTCATTCCAGACTGGGGTGGGTGGGGCTCCCTCATTCCAGACTGGGGTGGGTGGGGCCCTCATTCCAGACTGGGTGGGTGGCTCCTCTTCCAGACTGGGGTGGGTGGGGCTCCCTCATTCCAGACTGGGGTGGGTGGGGCTCCCCTCATTCCACTGGGGTGGGTGGGGGCCCTCTCAATCCAGACTGGGGCGGCTGAGGCTCCCTTCATTCCAGACTGGGGTGGGTGGGGCCCTCTCAATCCAGACTGGGGTGGCTGGGGCTCCCTTCATTCCAGACCAGAGGGCCCCCCTCGCTCCAGACTGTGGAGGGTAGGGCTCTGGTGCTCTTGGTGGTGGGTAGGGCACAAGGATTGTGGGTAGTGGGCGGGGCAAGACAAGGGTAGATACCTGAAAGAGGCTTCCGGAGGCAAACGCCCCCGCGGCCCGGTTCCGGAGAAGGTTTCCTGGAGAATCAAACCCTGATTAACCACGCTGTTACTGCTGGCCGCACGCAGTCCAACATATAAACCACATTATTATAATCATGTGGGAGCGTTAAACCCGTAGGATTATACAGCGCACGTGGGGGGGGGGATGGAAGGTATTCAGGCTCAATTCAGAAAACCGGAGCACAGATCCAATTCCTTAGATCAAGAGTCCCTCACCAGCGTTAAGGACCCTCCCTTTGGGGACATATGAACCACAGCCTGGCTGGTCAGGCACTAATTTGAGGAACTTGTCCAGTTCCCTCTTAAAGGCTGCCAGAGGTCTGCAACGATGGAAGGGCGTTGAAGAGTCGGGGATCTCTGGCACTCAAGACTTCTTTGTGAACTCCTTGTGTCCCTACTTTTTATTGGCTGTACTCTGCACCGTCTGCCAAGTCTCTTGTTTTCACAAGCAGTGATTCAGATGGGCAGGTTTGGGACCAGATCCTCTTAAGATTCATTATGATTATTACATTCATGAGGGGAACGCCCATTGGGGTCATACAGCTCCTGGAGAGATGGAAGGTGTTCAGGCTTGATTCAAAGAACTGGATTACAGGTCTAATTCCTTAGATCAAGAGCCCATCGCCTGCATCAAGGAAGGTACCTTGATGCTGGCGAGGGGTGTAAATTACGAAGTAAATACTTTTCTCTGCTACGTTCCAAGGAATATAGTTGAAAAGACTTTCAAGTATTCCCAGTAGTTCAGATGTTTTATTTAGGGATGGGACGATACCAACATTTTTACCGATACCAATATTCAATTTCAAGCCGATTCAGATACCATCAAAACTACCAATACCGATACTTTGGCACATCCCTAGCACTGAAGGTATATAGGCAGTGAAAGTTCTATGTTATCTAGCTCAGCAACCTCTCTTGCTTTAAAAGGAGGCGTTAGTATACGGCAGCACCCCAGAGAACAAGTGACTTGAAGAACATTATTGTTTAATGTCTAAAACATACCAATCTCTATTGTAAGTTTCCAAACTGAGCTATCTTACATCATGTAAACATCCGTGTATTTGGATTCTGAGTAACAAAACACATACACATGAAATAGTTACCTGGTAGGAGACAGCAGGTAACGTGACCCAGGTGGGACATGGTAGCTGACGTGACCCACACCCTCCTCTTGGACCAGAAGTAAACAAAACAAGAAAGAAGACAGAGAATTCCAGGCCGACTAGCCATGCACCTGAAGGTACGAATGCTGAAGCACAGGTGGCGCTGACATGCACTCACCATAAGACTTCACAAATGGCGGAAATAGAGAAACATATACGTCCTGAAGTCAAGCAAAAACGAATACCTAATCTCAAATATCACATTAAGTGGGTGCAGAGTTGCTGCTATAACTGTCCAATACCCGATTCTGATTAGGACATAATCAGAAAAAAAAATAATTGTTTCTTAAATTGGAGACACTATAAAGTTTCCTAAAATGCTAAGATACAGTGG
This sequence comes from Cherax destructor, assembly GCA_009830355.1. Lineage (NCBI taxonomy): Eukaryota > Metazoa > Arthropoda > Malacostraca > Decapoda > Parastacidae > Cherax > Cherax destructor. The sequence continues at coordinate 207,666 of WNWK01001624.1, read as the reverse complement.
AAGGTAGGATAAAATTCTTTGGCGGGCCGGATATGGTCCGAGGACAATATTTTGGGCTACAGCACTCTTGTATTCTTAGTAGAAGACATACTGGGTAAGGCCCTGGTACCCTGAGTGGCGAGAATGATACGAATTGCAGATGCAAGCCAGGGTTAGAGGGATGGTGCTAAGTAAGATAACAAAGTGTATCAATTGAACTGGTAATCTTATGTGAGGGAACTGGTGAGAAACCAGACCGAGGGCACGATAATCCCCGCAAGTACTTCAAGATAGAAATTACATTGTTCCTGATATATTAATATATCATTGGAGGATAGATTGCTATAATTTATGTGTACATGACTGACCGTAAAGTGTGTAAAACACTGACCTTTCTGTGTACATCACTGGCCTTACAGCGTGAATACAAGTGACCTCATAAACTGTGTTGATAACTAATATAGGGTAACCACAAATATCAAGGCGTAATCCAACACAAAGAGATTCAAGAGTAAATATATCAGGAGGGGCCTTACAGGCCAGTAATTCCCTTGTGAAAATTATCGTTGTTGTTCGCTCTTAGTGATTAAGTTCTTAATATGGCAAAAGACAATTACAGAGACTCCCAAACATCCGCTGAGGAAAGACAAAGATAGTTTGGTTCTTTGACTAAATTAGGCAGCCATTAAGTTGTTTGCAAGAGGGGAATGAGCAAGGTGGGTGAATTATGTGGTAAATAATGGCTGGAATAAAGCTCACTCATTCCCTGACCTCCCTTCAGGGAAGGTGTCTTGATGCTGATGAAGGACTCTTCATCAAAGGAATTGGAGCTACCCTGCCGTAATAATAATGATAATAATAAATCAGAAGCAGCAGCATACGCAAATCAAGTCTGCTGGAATATTTTTTTTTCACTCTAGGTATTAGTGAAGTGAATTTTTCCTGTCATTACCACTACAACCATTCTATACACCACCACAACTACTATCATAACCATCCTTTTCACCTCCCATCTCCACTATTACTAAAACTATTACCCTTCACAACCACCCTACCACCACCACTACAAGAACAAATGAGCCGAACAAATGAATAAAAAATAAACAGATGAATATTTAACTTTCTAACAAACTGAAAGCAAAAAACAAGAGAAAACAGAGTTAAGTCAGAGGTTGCCACAGTGAAAAGCTGTGTTCCCCAAGGCATCCTTTGCCTCATTCTCATCTCATTTCCGACACAGACAGCAACATAAATCACAGCACCATATCATCTTTGCAGACGATACCTGAATTTGTATGAGAATTACATCCACTGAAGACACTACGAATTTCCAAGCGGATATAGACCAAATCCTCAAGACAGCCGCAAAAAAACAATACAAAGTTTAATGAGGTCAAACTTCAGTTACTCCGTATGGAAAAACTGAGGAAATAAAAACTAGAACGGGGTATACAAATAACTATAACATCGAAACAGAGCAAAAAAAAAAAAAAAAATGAAGAACTTAGGGGTGATAATGTCAGAGGATCTCACTTTTAAGGACCACAAGTGTCATCCTCATAACCTCGAGGTGAATAAGATGAAAAGATGTAGACGAATGGTTCAGAAAACCGACAAGTTGATAAATTAGACACATATGCAACACTTGGGTATCTTTATTGTGGAAACGTTTCGCCACACAGTGGCTTCATCAGTCCAATACAAAGTAGAAAGTTGTAAGGAGAGGAGGAGTTTAAGGTAATCAATCCCTCGGCCTGGAGTCGATGTTTTCAGTCCAACAATCTGGTAGTAAGTACAGCATTGGGCAATGGAGGTTGCTTATATACTGTAGACAGGTGAGGTGAAGCAGGAGGAGGCGGAGTCATAGTGGTACCATCCACTAGTCGAAGTAGGTCTTCGTCCAAAGGTTGGACAAGTGTTGAAGAATTCTAATTTAGTAAGTTCCTGAGCAGCCCGGCTGGGATTTGTATGTCGGACCGCGTGCGACCAGCAGAAACAGCCGGATTGATCAGACTTTGATAAACCAAAAGGCCTGGTCTGGAGCTGGGCCGCTAGGGCGTTGACTCCCGAAAACATTTTTCAGGTATCCTTCACCTCGTCCAATAACCCCTCACCACCACCACCACCTGGGACAGGGTTGGCCTGGGATAAGCTATCCTGACAGATGACAGTTCCCAATAAGAGTAACTCAGCTTTGCTAGAATCAAACTTTGAGGTTCTCTTAGCTACTAAACTTTTAATAGAATACTTTACGATATCTTCATTGCCCTACATAAGTCTCCCAATTCAGGATGACAGATTTCAAAACAATGTACACACGTGACCCATCCTGTGTGAGGGAATATGACAGGGAAACCAGCTATGTTTACCCCGCTATGTAATTATCACATAAAATGGGGTAGTAACACATTACTGATGCATTTAATATTACTAAATAAAAAATACACAGCCTTCGAGCCTCAGCACCAAACCACTGACTTTACCCCATCTCCCACAACCCTGCCCTCCTGCCCCACAAGCAGCACCAACAGCCCTCAGAGTGGGGGGAGGGGGACAGCCTACCCAACAATCTTGCTTCACTAATGCACTCTTGCCTACACTATCTGCCAGCTCGGCCCACCACAATTACCCAGTTGGTGTGGTGGGGGGGTGTAGGGATCTTGGAGGAGGGGAGTAGAGGTGCTGGGGTGTGTGGAGGTGCAGGGATGTGGAGGGACAGAGGTGTGGGTGTTCCGGAGGTAGAAAGGGTGCATGGCTGTGGGGTATCTTCTTTTGCAGACGATACTAGAAACTGCATGACAGTCAACCAAGTTTTCCACTGGGCAACGGAAAATAATATGGGAAACTTGAAGAAATAATAGCTAGAACGGAGTATACTAACCATACATAATGCGAAAAAGTAGTGTGAAGGACTTAGGAGTCTTAATATCAAAGGATCTAACCTTCAAGGTTCATAACAGTGTCACTATCACATCTGCAAGGAAAATGAGAGGATGGATAATGAGAACTTTAAAAAAAAAAAGATGCCAAGCCAATGATGATCCTTTTGAAATCACTTGTTCTCTCTAGGCTGAAACACTGCTGTAGATGAAAGGTTCAGAGAACCGACAAGTTGATAAATTAGACACATGTGCAACACTTGGGTGTCTTTAATGAGGAAACGTTTCGCCACACAGTGGCTTCATCAGTCCATACAGATCTACTAAGGCAGGTGAAATCGCAGATCTACATAATGTACAGAGAATCTTCATTGCACATATAAGTTCAGTCAAGTACCTTAATTGACCTGTACTCCCTGGAGCGCAGTTGAGAGAGAAGTACGTACATCATAATCTTCACCTGGAAAAATCCTAAAGGGACTGGTCCCAAATCTGCACACAAAAATCACTCCCTACGAAATCAAAAGATTAGGCAGACGGTGCAACACACCCCCAATGAAAAGTAGGGGTCCCCATGAGTACACTAAGAGAAAACACAATAAGTGTAGGGGCCAAGACCGTTCAACAGCCTCCCACCAGGTATAAATTGGAATAACCAACAGGGAGCTGGACAGATACCTAAAGTCAGTACCCTATCAGCCGGGCTGATAGTACCCTGACTTTAGGTATTTGGATTATGTGCGGCCAGCAGTAACAGCCTGGTTGATCAGGCCCTGATCAACGGGGAGGCCTGGTCAAGGACTGGGCCGTGGGAGCATTGACCCCCAGAATACCCTGCAGGTAGGTAGGTATTGTGGACGCAGAGCAGCGGTAGGGTTGAGGGATGGGGTGGGTGTGGTGTGGTGCATGACCCACCAACACTGTGGTGTTTCTACCACTGCGTCATCCCCGCCTTCCTCATGCTATAATCACCACACAAGTTTTTCTCATTACCTTTGTTCATGCTTACTACCTCTACCCCTCCCTCCCTCCATATCTCTCTCCAGCCTAGAAAGGTCTATCTTCAATTTGTCTCCTGCCCTCCTTCTCTATTCCCTTCTCCCCATCTTTGCCCTGCTTGTCTCTCTTTCCCCTTCTCTCCTCTCTGCTCTCCCCAACATCAAAGGTAATCAGCCTTGCCTTACCTAGCACACTCAGTTGGGCCAAATGTCAGCCCCGTGCCACATCGGATGCTATTTTAAATCAGTGGGAACTTTAAATGATAATGAGTGCGTGTTGGGACCACCAGCGTTTAGTAGCGGGAGGGAGTGAAGGAGGGAGTGAGGGAGGGTATGAGGGAAGGACGGTGGGACGGAGGGAAGCAGAGAGTGCGTGTATGTTGATACAATAAGTATTTAGTAGTAGAATGGAGAGGAATGGAATAGTAGAATGGAGGAATAGAGCAGAGGGAAGGGAAAAGAGGAAGAAGGCAGAGAAGATGGTGGGAGAGAAGAAAGAGGGCAGAGAGGAGTAGAAAGGTAGAATAAAGAGAGGAGGAAAAACAATTGAAGGATATGAAGGCGAGAGGGAGAGAGAAATGAAGGGAGGAAATAGGAGTGATAAAAGAAGAATGGGAGAAAGAGAAAGGAGAGACGGACGGAAGGATGGAAGGGGAAGAGAGGAAAGGAAGGACGGAATAACTCAAAACTAGTGACGGTGAGTAGGGGAGAGAGGAAGGATGGAGAGAAAGAGGGAGGAGATGAAGAGAGAAAATGAAAAGGGGCCACGGAGAAAAAACGGGTACTGGGATAGGGGGGAGGCGGGAGAGAATGGAAGAGACGCTGGAAAAGGGGGGAAGGTAAAAGATGGAAGGGAGAGAGAGAAAGGGAGGGGGAGACAGAGAGGTTACAAGTTTGTAAATTCATCAAACAACCGGTTTGAGTGAATGGGGCCTCTTTCATACCATTCTCTATCCCCCTTATTCATTATCCATCTACTCCCTCCCCAAGTACCAACACCCTCCCTCCCTCACACAAACATTCTGTTACAACGTTGCTGGCTGGATCTACATTGTTGTCAGTGAGAGAATGTGCAAGTGGGACCTACTGGGCACCAGTGTGTATAATTACCTATTTGCAGTTATCTACTTGAGTATCCAGGGATTAAACTCCAGCTTTTGGGCCAGCATTCAGTTCCAGCTGGTAGGAAAGCACTGAGCTCCAGCTTTTGGGCCAGAATTGAGCTCCAGCTGGTAGGAAAGCACTGAGCTCCAGCTTTTGGGCCAGTATCGAGCTCCAGCTGTTGGGCCAGCATCCCGGCTTTTCGTCGAAGGGTTTTACTTTGCTCAGTGTAAATTACCTTCCAACACACACACACATGACTGGGTATATAGGTATAGTACAGACGCTCACACATATATCCAGGATTATTTCATAGGTCATGATTATGCCTCTTCATGCTCTATGTTTATTCAGCGAAATTAAATCTGGTTCTTGCAATCTTTTTCTCATAGTTCCGGCGGTCACAAATAGCCCGACCAGAAGGGTCGAGCCTCCAGCACTACTTGCGCGTAATACGGGTTACGTACTTCATGAAATACAGTACAATGCAATCTGCATAGCTCTTGCTTCACAGTCCAGCTACCAGTCTAGAGGAACATTCCTGAACTTTCTCCGGGTTTATTTTGTGTTTAACTAAGTAGGGATTCCACACTGGTGTTGTATACTCGTGGACTGGCCACACTTATTGTGGGAAAATGTGATTTGAAGGATTTTTTTTGTGTGTGCAGGCTTCTGAAGGGCAATCTCATGTCTGCTCAGCTGACATTCCCTAGTGACGTTAATTTCTTTGGGCCTCTGCTTCAACCAACACGTCTGGAATATGATATCAAGTCTCAGCTTCATCGTTTTCCCCGATACCATAAACAGCTTACCTGAAGGGAGCTCCGGGTGCCTGTAAGGTGCTCCTGGTGTTTGGTTCCAGGTGCCTGGTAGATAATAAAGTTTCCTAGAAGCTTCAGATGCCTGGAAGAGGCTCCAGGTGCCTGGAAGAAGCTCCAGGTGCCTGGAAGAGACTCCAGGTGCCTGGAAGAGGCCCCAGGTGCCTGCAAGGAGCTCCTGGTGTTTGACTCCCGGGGCCTGATAGATAATAGTTTCCTAGAAGCTTCAGATGCCTGGAAGAGGCTCCAGGTGAGTGGAAGAGGCTCCAGGTGCCTGGAAGAGACTCCAGTAACTGGAAGAGGCTCCAGGTGCCTGGAAGGCGCTTCACTTCTTTGGATGAAGCGTTCTTCACCGGCGTCGAGGCACCTCCCTTGAAGGGTTCAGGTAACAGCCTGCAGGCAGACATCACCCTCTCTTAATTACTGCCAACCCGGTGTTCAGCAGAAGGGTACGTCCCCTCTTGCTGGTCTTTCATTAAGCTTACTCCAAGACAAAAATATAATGAGTGCAGCTGAGAGAGAGACAGAAGAACAGTATATAGGAGTGTGTGACTCACCTCACTCTACCTCCTTCGGCTGGTGGTGTATATAACCCACCTCACTCTACCTTCTTCAGTTGGTAACTCACCTCACTCTACCTCCTTCAGCTGGTGGAGTATATAACCCACCTCACTCTACCTTCTTCAGTTGGTAACTCACCTCACTGTACGTCCTTCAGCTGGTGGAGTATATAACCCACCTTACTTTACCTTCCCCTGATATACCTTTGATAAGTTTCGAGAATCTACTCCCGGAGCCCGGCCATGGGCCAGGCTCGTCTGGTGCCAGCCTGGTCAACCAGGCTGTTGCTACTGGTGGCCCGCAGCCCAACATATCCATCACAGCCTGGTTGATCTGGCACCTGGTAAGATACTTGTTCAGTTTCCTCATTCTACCTTCTTCAGCTGGTGGAGTTTGTAACTCACCTCCCTCTACTTTCTTCAGCCAGAGAAGAAGTTTTCCAGAGGAGAAACTATCACACTTTATTAAAGGGGTTAAGAAGATTAAAGTGATTAGAGAGAAGGCGGACAGCAGGTTTCGACAACAGTGACAGCATCCATGAAATCTGAGATCTTTCTCGTCTCCTGAGCTAATTTACTCTAGTTTATTACACAAGTCTTTGTCCTTTCTTATTTTTGGCTTTCTTTTATTATTTTTTTCTTTGTTTTCTCCTTTTTTGCTGAGTTCCTGATCAGTCGGGGGTATGGTGTGTACGTAGAACAGAGTGCAGCTAGCACGAACAGCCTACCTGAACAAGGTCATTAGACAGAAGGTATGAACTGGGGCAGTGACCCAGGAGTGAACTACAGACTCTTCTTTATTTTTCTTTTTTTATTATTATTATTATTATTATTATTATTATTGCTGATATCACTGTTATGATTAACAAATCACAGAGAGAGAGAGAGAGAGAGAGAGAGAGAGAGAGAGAGAGAGAGAGAGAGAGAGAGAGAGAGAGAGAGAGAGAGAGAGAGAGAGAGAGAGAGAGAGAGAGAGAGAGAGAGAGAGAGAGAGAGAGAGAGAGAGAGTGTCTGAAAATGTATACACTGCCAGTCAAAAGTTAATTAAGACAATACCATGCGATCTTAGGAGGGTCCAGCAAGAGGGAAACACTGGATAAATGCGGAGTGATGGGCGGAGAAGTAATGTTATCAAAGTACCACACCAAGCTCCACTTCGCGGTCAGCTTAAGACAGCTTTTATTCCACAAGACGGGCATCAAACAGTACCCTCACTCTGTCTGTACCCTTTTCAAAAGTTTGGAACATGTTTTCATAGCATTCAAACATTGATGAAGTATAAAGTCAACTGACTACATGAAATCCTTGGCCCATACCTGGTTGCTCCTTCATCCTGTTCTCCGTTTCCATGTTTCATAAATATAGAGTTTAACGAATACACAAAAGTATAGATGAGGAGCTCGAACCGCGGTCCGCAAACTGGCAGTCAGTCACTCTACCGTCTCAGCTACTGAGCTTATTACAATTTATTCTTGAGTTCATAATGTTTACATGCTCTATATAGCAGTATTAGTAAATATTTCCGAGAGTGAGGAAGCTTGACAACGCCTCACTTCCTTATATAGAGGGTGTCTGAAACACCCTGTATATTTATTAACAACAACACATCTGCCTCTAACAGCTAATAGCACCTCCAATACTGAAAGTTAAATATCCATTACTGGAAGAAATGATATTAAGTTTACCCACTAAGCAACATAAAACTGCTTCAAAACTACATAATAGCGTAAGCAAAAATAACGAACAAACGATACAAGATTCAAAACAACCATGGGGGGAGTTGACTGATAGCTCTAGGACTTTCGTGATGCAATCAAACATCATCAGAAGTCTGCAATGTTGCAGAAAATAGGAGGCGGTCAAGGCAAATACGATCACAGGAAGCGCTTTTGCTCAAGCAAAGACGCTTCTTGTGATCGTATTTGCTTTGACCTCCTCTTTTCTGCAACATTGCAAGCTCCTGATGGTGTTGATTGCAACACAAAAGGCCTAGAGCTATCATTTGACTCCCCCCGTGGTTGTTAAGGAAGGATTTTTCAATGAACTGGAGTAGGTAACAGTTCTTACCTTGTTAAGCAAGGTAGTACATCTCAGCAACAACAACAGCTGCAACAGTAGCAATTGCAACACTATCACTACCAGCAGCAACAGCTGCAACAGAAGCAGCCGCGGCAGTAGAAGCAACAGTAGAAACCGCAGGAAGATTCAGTATCAATAATTGCAGTAGCAATAATCGTAGTAGTTGTTGTAGTAATGGTAGACTTGTCAGCTGATACAATGCCAACAGAAACTTTACCCTTCCTTCCTCCCACCGGTCGACTCTCCCATCCCCCTGCCCCTTCCCCTTTAAGGAAGGGAGTGCCTGGATACCAGAGAAGGATCTTGATCAGGAAATGGAGCTAGCAGACTCCCTTTTCTTGTATCAAACCTGATTAACAGAGCGAAATGTTGTTCCTTTGATGAGTTACGAGAGTTTTTCTACTCCCGGAGCCCGGCCAGCCTTGTTCTGTGACTTGTGTCTATCCTCATATTTTTCCACAATACGCCACTGCATCAATAATAATAATAATAATAATAATAATACCCCTATAATACTCATTATCCCCTCCGTCACCAACAAACCACCAGCCAATCGCGTACCTCCCCTGTTTTACTGTGGACATAAATCACAAAGGTAAGTAAGCACTTGTTGGGTTTCTTGTCAAGCTTGTTAGCGTATTTACTGAGTGTCGCCGCCGCCGCCGCGACGCTGCCCACCATGCCACAACCATCGTCACCTTCATATATAAGGAGAATTACCTTTGTGTGTTAGTGTGACTTGTAAATGATCCAAGTCGGTCCGAAACGTCGTTATAAGCTTCCCTCTCCTATGTGCGGGTTATTTGTGTAGTGTACCAAGAGTGCCATATATATATATATATATATATATATATATATATATATATATATATATATATATATATATATATATATATATATATATATATTTATGCAAAACAATCGCAGACAGGCGAACTCAACAATGCAAGACAAGCCACAGGGGTGGAAAATTTTAGCTCAAGTACTTTCACATTTCTCAGTGCGTCATCAGGAGCTGTGCAATGTTGTAAAGGCAACAACAGGAAAAGTAGGGTAAGTTTTCAGAGTGGTACTGTGGAGCCAGCCAGCCAGTCTCTGGCTCCACACTACCACTCTGTAATATATATATATATATATATATATATATATATATATATATATATATATATATATATATATATATACACACACACCGTGAGGTATGGGTCTCTCAATGTACTTATGTTTAGTTTCATCTCTACTTAAGAGATTCAAGTATTCCTGACTGGTGGTGAAAAGATAACATGCCTTTTCTGAGCTGTGTTTACGTCCGACTGCGCTCAGCAAGCCCCAACAGTTTGACTGATCTGGAAATCAACCAGGGAGGTCCTGGTTTAAAACCGAGCTGCGGAGACTTTGATTACCAGAACCATAACTAGGCAGGCACGCCAACAAGCATCCAGGCTTGCAGCAAGGCAGGCAGGCTAGCTGGCAGGCAGGCAGGCAGGCTGGCAGGCAGGCAGGCAGGCAGGCAGGCAGGCAGGCAGGCTAGTTGGCAGGCAGGCAGGCAGGTAGGCAGGCAGGTAGGCAGGCAGGCAGGCAGGCAGGCAGGCAGGCAGGCAGGCAGGCAGGCAGGTAGGCAGGCATGCAGGCAGGCAATCAACCGTTATCTGGTGAGCACGTTCCTCTCTCAAGTTCTATTGTACGGATTAATAGCGCCTCAGATATTTACATTAGGGCGGGGAGTATATCTAATGAATATTGAGCACCTCACTCTTTGTGTCCTCCCCACTGCAGGGAGGGGGGTAAGGGGGGCACTCAGCAAATAAAGGCTTAATTTATGCCAGTTTACATAACACTGGCTTGTAAAATCACTAAATTAGAATTAAACACAAAATAAAACGCGGGTAGAGGGGTGCGGGCGGCAGATCTAAAGGCTATCAGTCATGTCTTTATGTTTTACCTGTGTTTACATGTGGCTGGTTTCTAGGGCTCTTCTACTCACGCAGCCCAGCTTGAGGCCAGGCTTTCCTGTTGACTGCCTGGTCAACCAGGCTGTTTGTGCAGGCGGCCCGCAGGAACACTGCCATCACAAGCTGGTTGATACGGCACTCGTACAAGGAAGCTGTCCACCTTGAAAACTTCTCTCTTCGTTCCAGCAGTATTTCTGATATCTGCTGGTAGTGTGTTGAAGAAACTTAGACCACGAATGTTGACACAATGTTCTCTAATTGTCCCCATGGCTCCCCTGCCCCCCCCCTGGACCCCTTGGCCCCTCGGGCTCCCGTGGCCCTTCAGCCCCCTCCCCCTGAATCCTCTACTCCCTGGTCCCTATGACTCCCCCGGCTCCCCTGCTCTTCACTGTCCGGTGTCCTGACGAACCTACCCTAACTGTGACCCTTTTCAAGAGTTTTTCTACCCTCGCAGCCCGGGTTGAGGACAGGCTTCTTGTTGACTGTCTGTTCAATCAGGTTGTTACTGTTTGCTGAGCACTGGCCCACATCGCCATCACAACCTGGCTGTTCTACCCAGATCTCGGTATAGAGATGGTGATACAAAGATTGTGGTGTCTGCACCTCGTCCTCCTCCTCTTAACTTACTAACAATCCCAGGAATTGAAGCTTCCCTTCCCTTACTTGGATCAACTTGATTATCTCCAAATTCTATTGATGGCGTTGTATGACCCCTGCGGGTTTAGCGCTTTCCCAGAAAAGTGATGATAGAAGTAATCTAACCTATCTTTTTTTTTTCATCGTTTTCTATTTCCTTCTTTTTATGTGCCTTATTCCCGCCTTTTCTTCAGCTTTTAATCTGCTTTTTTTCTATTAGTTCTTATTTTCACTCTCGATCAATACTGCTTACACGGCGATGGTTCCAGGGATGCTGGTCCCCAGCTGCCAGGTCTCAGACCAGGCCTCCAGGCTGACAGCCGCCTGATGGATCAGTCTTGGTGCACCTGCCAGTCAAGAGGCTCCTCAACGTCCTGAATGTCTCACTAGAGCAGCGCAACAGCAGTCGTGTGCGCAGCGCAACAGCAGTCGTGTGCGCAGCGCAACAGCAGTCGTGTGCGCAGCGCAACAGCAGTCGTGTGCGCAGCGCAACAGCAGTCGTGTGCGCAGCTCAACAGCAGTCGTGTGCGCAGCGCAATATATACAACAATTGTGGCTCCACCTGACACAACTGTGTGGCTTGAGTGAGCAACTAAGGAAATATAACAAACACTCACAGTAGCGTAGCTGCAACATACCTCTGACGGGTTTCGTTATCCTAGCAACTAGGCTGTTGTAGTTAGCGGTCCGACGGCCACAAAGCCATCGCAGCCTGATTGATCTGGCACTTAGCAGAATTCACAACCCACAATTCGAAGAACAAACTTTAGACATTTCCCGAACCACATGCGACCTGATAACTTTCCAAGACAGACCGAAACGTCGTCTAAACTCTCCGGTCCAAACTGTGGGTTAGTTGAAAAGGTAAGAGTGAGAGCGAGGAAGCAAGAGCAAGCCAGTATAGAGAGCAAGCGAGGACGCCTCAGAGAGTCATACCGTACATTAACAGCCTAACATTTCCATGCAATTAAGAGGCTGCAATCTCTCCCTTGCAACTAGATCTTACTCTCCCGTCTATGTAATTCGGTTGATGGCAATTAACTAAGCGCAAGTTGAGAAAAAAAATTAGGCTACATTCAAATAACCTAATTTGAAACAATATTTCAACTTCGTTGCTAAGATAGTGAAGAAACTAACGTACATCAACGTCTTAGAATATATATGATGATCCCACCAGAGACATCACCAATGTACATATATAAGCAAATAGTGAAGAAAACACACACTTCAGAACAAGCTTTTATTCGAACGTTTTGCTCTGTGAAGGGCTACAAAGTTTATCGTTCTAGACAGAGCGAAACAATGTTCCAATAAATGCTTGCTCTGCACGTGTATTTTTTCAATACTGTTGGCAGCAATACTGTTGACATTTGGACTGAAATAAAATCAGTATAGAAAAAGGAGATAAAGCTGAAAGAGGAGTGGGTGGAAAAGGGGTAGAGAGGAAAATGAGGAACAGAAGTGAGGATAGGTTAGATTATCAAGAGGAATGTAGATATAGCCTGAGTGTTGAGGTCATCACTTAGAAGGCGGCCTAGTCTGGGAGAAAAAATAAGGAACCTGAAATAGGGTGACAAAGGGAGAAATGGTTTATAGAGAGGAGACAGTGCCACCTGGAGCTGAAGAAAAGTCAATATTGACACAACAAGTGAATGGAACCAAACAACGCACTGCCATAATACTGAAGAGCAACTAGACAACAACCTTTATCTGTCAAAAAACGTTTCGCTCTGTTAGAACTTTATCAAACGCTTTTTTCTGAAACGTGTCTTTCCTTCAACAATGAGCGAAACCATAGGACGGGAAGAAGGTGGGAAAACTCCAGAGATCCTGAGACGGTAACGTGAGCAGCAACAGCCATTCCGATCAGACAGGGTTTGGATAATAAACTCTAAACGCTGATTCCATGTAACACACGGGTTGCAGCCTCGGCCGAGGCAGACAAGAGTTACGATTGTGCTAAACTGGAGCCGGGAGGGTGTAACTAGGTCGGTGGGCGGGTGGGCGGATATGGAAATGACCGGACCTGTACACTCCAGTGACACTCCACCACACACCCACACACGCAAGCGTGCACGCAGGTAAGCACTCACCCACATGATTACACAACATTACGACATACAAAATCTTAAGGAGAACTGATAGTGTAGATAATGACAGACGCTTGAATTAAGAGGACGAAAAATGAAGGAGAGACAGGTGGAAGCTGAAGACAAGAGATAAGCTATAAGGATGTAAAGAAATATTTCTTCAGTCTCAGGAAGGTGGAATAAATTGGATGAGGTAGTGTTGGAGGCAAACTAGATACACAGATTCAAGAGCAGATATGATAAAGTCCAAGAGCAAAAAACATCGGTGATGCCGATGAAAGTGGTCTAAGAGGCGCCCCGGAGCTACATGGAAGGACGGAGTGAATATTCCTGGAGTGCAAAAAAGTTATCGATACTCTCCCACCAGAGACTGAGGCACACACTGCAAGATCAATTGTTTACAAACTCATGTCTATGTCTTAGGAGGGTGGGGAGTGTGGCTGTACAGTGTCTGTTTCGCTATTAGTGAAAGAAGGATCCAGTCTTCACCACCCCTGAGCTGAATGATTCACACACGTTTAGCGCTTCACATAAAATAAAAATATAAAATATTCTTAGGTGGACAGATCTTCTATTTTGTAAAATTTGGTGGTACACAGTTATGATGATGTCAATCCATACATCTGTTGGTAAGTTTCTCAAGTTCTCGATCAGCCAGGTTGTGGTATCTGCATTGGACTGTTTACTGTTAGGACCGAGAACCTGACTGATCAGGCCATCAACCAGGCCTGGTCTGGGGGCGGGCCACGGGAGCATTGAACCCAGGAAGCCACTACAAGTAGACTACAGGAAGGTAGGATGGTAAAGTGGGTCAGGTGGGGTGGGGAGGAACGGGAAGGGCGGCAACAATCACTCAACTATATGCTCCAGTTGCCATTCAAATCACCTTGATTGGGACGGCATCAAACCTCGTCTATTGGGGTTACAACAATAAAAAAAATATGAATATGTTTGCAGGGAAGGTAAAGATAATATGTAAATAAATAACAAAATTAACAAAGTTCCTACAAGAAAACTTAACCTTTAATATACCTTTGATGAATTTCGAGAATTTTCCTACTCCCGCAGCCCGGCCCTGGGTCAGGCTTGTCTGGTGATTGTCTTGAATAAACTGAAATGATTTAGCTAACAGATGGAAATCTTGAAGTTAAATGTTGATATGAGCCATATACTGGAAATGGGAGAGTGATAACAGATAACCTGAATAATAATAGCTTGTAACCTTTGATATACCTTTGATGAGTTTCGAGAGTCTCACTACTCTCGGAGCCCGGCCATGGGCCAGGTTCGTCTGGTGCTTGCCTGGTCAACCAGGCTGTTGCTGCTGGAGGCCAGCTGCCCCACATATCCATCACAGCCTGGTTGATCTGGTACCTGGTGAAGATACTTGTCGAGTTTCCCCTCGAAGGCTTCTCAAGATATCAAAAGCTTAACACTGAGAAGGATCTGGGAGTCAATACTACATAAAAAAATATGATATTTTATAAATGTAATTAGAAGAAACTCATACTAGCACTAACAACCTAAATGACCAGAACATGAACCAAAACAAATGGTCTGGGACCGGGCCGCGTGCCGGTGATCACCAGAATCGACTACAGGTAACCTACAGTAACCCAGGTAACCTACAGTAACCCAGGTAACCTACAGTAACCCAGGTAACCTACAGTAACCCAGGTAACCTACAGTAACCCAGGTAACCTACAGTAACCCAGGTACTCGGCAAAATGTGAAATAATTCTCAGAAATATTCATGGAGATATGCTGAAAATGTTGTTCACAATGTATTTTAGAACAAAATTGGAGATTGTTCTATCTTGTCCATATCAAAACATGTGGACAAAATAGAACAATTCCAAGAATTACCAAAGGTTTATAAATAAAAAAGAATAAGTTAAAAAGATGGAAACCCTGAAGACGCCCTTGATAATAGCAGTGAAAGGGGAGACACAACAACCGAATATAAGGACACAAAGAGATACCAAATAATAGACAGAAAAAGTGCCTTAACAACAAAAGGTAAACCAAAATGTCACATTTCTAAAATAAGGAAAAACTGTTGTTATCGAAAAAATACTATGCTTTCCCCGCAAAAAAAGTGTGATACTGTATAACAATACAACCAATGGAAATTTAATAATAAAAAAAAAGAAATGTATGATAGATTAAAGGGTAAAAGTGGGCCAGCAGGGGCGGAGCTGTTGCTGCTGTAGCTACAAACACGTAATCACACACGTTGGCTCTACTCTGCTTTAGCAGTAAGGGAAACGTATTGGCCTGCACGTAAAAAATGTGATACTATCAACGCTTTCAAAGAAAAGCCCCGAGACATATTGCTGAACGATGCAAATTGGTTGGGACAAGGAAGAGAGCGGGTGGGGTTGGGGGGTTATCATGCTGGGGTTGTGTTTTGGGTGTGGGTGATGGTGGTAGTGGGTGTGGTGATGGTGGTAGCGAGTTTTTTTTTTGTGTGTGTATGTGTAGTGGTTGTGTGTAGTGGTTGTGTGTAGTGGTTGTGGTGGTGGTATATGAGGGTACGGCATTGACTAAAGTGTTGTTGTACTAACCTATTTGTGGTTGCAGGGGTTGATTCTCAGATCGCTAGTTGTGGCGATGGTGGAAGTGTTGCGAAGGGTTCTGCTTGGTCGTGGTAGAACGTGGTTTTTAATTCTATTAATGGTGAAAGGGAAATTGAGTTGCAAATGTGAATTGAAGTCTTTCTGGAGTGGTGGTGGTAGAGGACATTTCCGGGGGTCAACGCCCCCGTGGCCCGGTCTCAGACTAGGTCTCATGGAGGATCAACGCCTGATCAACCAGGCTGTGACTTCTAGCCGGAAGTGATCCAACGTACGAACTACAGGCCGGCTGGTCAGGTACTGACTTGAGGAACTTGTCCAGTTCCCTCTTGAAGACCGCCAGAGGTTTGTTAGTAATTCCCCTCATGCACGGAGGGCGTCAGAGAGTTGGGGACCTCTGACACTTATTGAGTTTTCTCTTAGCGTATTCGTCGCGCCCCTGCTTTTTAACAGATGTATCTTGCACCGTCTGCCAAGTCTCCTGTTGTCAAACAGAGTGATTACGGTGTTCAGGGTTAGGACCAGTCCCTCCAGGATTTTCCAGGTGTAAATTATTACGTACCTTTGTCGCCTACGTTCCAATGAATACGGCTGAAGAGACTTCAACCGTTTCCAATAGTTCCACTGCTTGGTAGAGGGTGGTGGTGGTTGTGGTGGTGGTGGTGGTGGTGGTGGTGGTGGTGGTGGTGGTAGATAGCACTGGCAGTGCAGGTATAATTACTGGACCACCAAGGTCTGCAGAACCTGCTCACCACCACACACATACTGCCACCCCCACACACCTACAGCCACCCCTACACACCTACTGCCATCCACCACATACCTACTGCCACCCACCTTACACCTACTGCCATCCTCCACACACCTACTGCCATCCACCACATACCTACTGCCACCCACCTTACACCTACTGCCATACTCCCCACACCTACTGCCATCCTCCACACACCTACTGCCATCATCCACGATATCATCAGGTGATGCAATTTTTACGTCGTGGCCATGTCTCCCCTCAGTGGTCTCTCATCCAGCTTCTGAAGCAGTTCCACGCTGATCAAAGGTACGCATGTGCACCTGGGACCGGTTTCGATTTTTTTCCTTACCCTGGTAGCCCTGCCTGAGTCCAGGCTTCCCTGGCAACAAGCTCACAAGTGGATATAAAAACAGGTACTGCAGGACCAGGCTTTAATGACAACGTTTCGCACGAGACTGATCTTCATCATGTCTTGATAAAGTTCAATCCCGAGCGAAACGTGATCTCACTGTCTTTATACCAGTGCACGTGTAAATGCCTAGAAGAGAATGTGGTGGTTTAGCTCTAGCTCCTGCGCCAGAATGTTTCCACTGAGAGACGCACCGTGGAGTGGTATGAGTAGTGGTGGTACTGAGAAGCGGTAGTGTCAGCAGCGTAAGTAAGTTTATTTAGGTATAGGTACACATAAATAGTTACACAAATTATCATACATGGCAACATGTGCAAAATAACCGCGGAGGAGTTGAATGATAGCTCTAGGCCTTTCATGTTGCAATCAACACATCAGGAGCTTGCAATGTTGCAGAAAGAGGAGGAGGTCCAAGCAAATACGATCACAGGGAGCGCCTCCTTGTGATCGTATTTACTTGGATCTCCTCCTTTTTCTGCAACATTGCAAGCTCCTGATGTGATTGCAACACGAAAGGCCTAGAGCTGTCATTCAACTACCCCGTGGTTGTTTTGCATCTTGTATCGCTTGTTCGCGATTTTTGCATAATGGTAACATGTGTGTAAATTATCTAGGATGACCCAAAAAAAGTCAAAGTGACTTATTTTCACTGGAGTCTTTGGTGTTTGTGTGTGTAGTGGTACATAGCGGTGGTGGTGGTGTGGTTGTGTAGCTGTGGTGTATAGTAGTGGTAGTGTATAGCAGTAGTGGTGGTGGTAGTGTATAGCAGCAGTAGTGGTGGTGGTGGTAGTTTATAGCAGTAGTAGTGGTTGTAGTGTATAGCAGTAGTAGTGGTGGTGGTGGTAGTGTATGGCAGTAGTGGTGGTGGTAGTGTATAGCAGTAGTAGTGGTGGTAGTGTATAGCAGTAGTAGTAGTGGTGGTGGTAGTAGTAGTGGTGGTGGTAGTAGTGGTGGTGGTAGTGTATAGCAGTAGTGGTGGTGGTAGTGTATAGTAGTGGTGGTGGTGGGAGTGTATATAAGTAGTAGTGGTGGTGGTGGGAGTGTATAGCAGTGGTGGTGGTGGTAGTGTATAGCAGTGGTGGTGGTGGTAGTGTATAGCAGTAGTAGTGGTGGTGGTGGTAGTGTATAGCAGTAGTAGTGGTGGTGGTGGTAGTGTATAGCAGTGGTGGTGGTGGTAGTGTATAGCAGTAGTAGTGGTGGTGGTGGTGGTAGTGTATAGCAGTAGTAGTGGTGGTGGTGGTAGTGTATAGCAGTAGTAGTGGTGGTGGTGGTAGTGTATAGCAGTAGTAGTGGTGGTGGTGGTAGTGTATAGCAGTAGTAGTGGTGGTGGTGGTAGTGTATAGCAGTAGTAGTGGTGGTGGTGGTAGTGTATAGCAGTAGTAGTGGTGGTGGTGGTAGTGTATAGCAGTAGTAGTGGTGGTGGTGGTAGTGTATAGCAGTAGTAGTGGTGGTGGGAGTGTATAGCAGTAGTAGTGGTGGTGGTGGAGTGTATAGCAGTAGTAGTGGTGGTGGTGGTAGTGTATGGCAGTAGTAGTGGTGGTGGTGGTAGTGTATAGCAGTAGTAGTGGTGGTGGTGGTAGTGTATAGCAGTAGTAGTGGTGGTGGTGGTAGTGTATAGCAGTAGTAGTGGTGGTGGTGGTAGTGTATAGCAGTAGTAGTGGTGGTGGTGGTAGTGTATAGCAGTAGTAGTGGTGGTGGTGGGAGTGTATAGCAGTGGTGGTGTTGGGTAGACTAGTGTGAGCACGGAGGAAGACCCATCACCCGCCCAGTTAATAAATGGTCCTGCCGCTTAAGTTACATATCCCACAGGATGTGCCAGCTTACACCAACACTTCCAGTAAGCCACGTGACATTATCCTTTGATCCGGATACAAGAACACCCATATTTACCCAAATTGCATCGTTGACGGAAGAGGGATCTAGAGGTGGAGACGAGGGATAGGAAAAGCAATGAAGTGTGATAAATGATTTTTTTGTGGGTATACGATGTTATATAAACAAACCCAGCGTAACTATTATTAATGATGGTGGTAGTTGTAATAGTTGTACTACTAGTAGTTGTGACAGTGGTGGCAATACTATTGATAATAGCTCAATTATCACCTTGATGACGTATGAATAAGTCAATGTTAGGAGGAGACCACAATAATTATACATTAATTCCTTTCGCTATTATTTTTCATATCTAAACTTGTACGAGTCACGTACAGTCAGTAGTGAGTAATGATCTAGGATGTCAATAAGACACAAGGAACAGTTTCACTCACTGAGAGCGAAACATTTCCATAACTATCTTAGCGGTGACTTGTGTCGTATTTACATACGACAGCTGGCCGAGTGGCTTACGCACTGGCCTGGAGTTTTACCACTCACGCGCCATGGGTTCTAACCCCACCGGTTCCCTGCTTTTTATTTACATGTTGGTATTTGATACCATCTGTGAATGGTCGAGGAGTCAAACTCATTATCATAAGGTAAAACTAGTGTCATTGGTGCCACTAGGTGCCCAATTAATATAGTCTGTAATGTAGAAACTTAATTGTTAATTCTTACGTCAAGCTCAACATAGCTTTTATAATTATTATCTGAGGAACTGCTTGCACCAATAACCTGACTGATCAGGCCACCAACCAGGAAGTCTGGTCTGGGACCTGGCCGTGGGGCCGAAGATCCCTGAAATCTAGTACAGGTAAGTAGTAACAAAAGAAAATGCAACTGCCAGTGGATTCGTCTTTAGATCCATCGGTGCAGAAATATTAAATTGTGAGGTTAGGTTAGGTAAGGTTTGTCAGGAAACAGGACAAGAGTTTTCTGACGCTGGTCTTAGTCATATGATGACCCGCAGCTGGACCTTTTGGTTATCTGACTGAGGCCTTCTGCTGGCTTACTGGTCCACCCCTTTACAAATTACGGTTATGATTATAACCATTAGAGATAGTTTGTGAGATTTATGTAATTAATTTATATAAGGATTACTGATGCCACGCTTCATTAGGAGAGTGGCTAGTAAGCAACGTAATGTTAGATAAATAACAAAGCAAATGTAGCCAAAGGCAGAAAAACGACAGACTGGATTATCACTTTAACAAAACTGTGCAAATAAGAGAGCAGCTGTAACCCCTTAAAAGAAGAGAGGGGAACTCTGGTGATAACAACCAAAACATCATAAAGAAGAACGCGGAGCGTTATAAGAAGGATTTTACCCGGGTCTTCCTGCTGCTCTCCCCGTCATTTATACTTCAATCTTCACGTCCCCCACACACCGCCTCCACCCAACTTCCGTTTCTCCAACACCAATTTTATTTAGTGGAATTGGTTCTTGGCTGTTTCCCCTCCACCCCACCTCCCCTCCGTGTTTCCTACCCCATCCCTTGACGTGCCCCCCCTTGGAGGTCTATGGTCTTAGTAACACTTTCCGCATGTTTTTTTACACCGTCAGTTTCGTTACTGGCTTTTCGCACCAGACTTAATTCCCCCTCCGCCTTTCCATCATTTGCTTTCCTGCCAGGGTGTCCCCCCGCCTTCCCATCATCATCATCATTGCTTCACTTTCCGCCAATTACTTTTCGCACCATTTTTCCCCTCCCGCCACTTTATTATTGACTTTTCGCGCCAGGTTTTTACCCGCCATTCCATCATTTCTTTTCGCGCCAACCCCCATTTTTTTCCTTGCCATTCCTCCATCTGTTTTTCTTGTTTTTTCCCACTACAATGTTCCATCGTATTTTTTTCTTTTTGCTATTTTTTTCCGGCGTTTCTGTTGTTGGTTTTTAACTCCAGAGATTTTCAGGTCATTCCATCGTTTGCTTTTCACTTTATCTGCATCCTTGCTTTACTAACATTAACTGCTTTTGTTTCTCTTCAGATTATACTAGTTATTACTGGTTGGTTGGTTAATGTGGTTTAAAGCCTATCGACTACACTAGGGTCATTAAGTCTGCACGTAATCTTTTCACCACACCATAAGAAAACTTTAATCCCTGAAAGAGGGATTAAAATCTCAACTGAGAGACGTAAGTCTCTAGCTGTATATATCCTGTGTTATTATTATTATTATTATTATTGTTATTATTATTGTCAGCAGCAGCAGTAGTAATAGTAGTAGTAGCAGTAGTAGCAACAGCAACATCAGGAGTAAAGTAGTAGTATCAGCAGCAGCAGTAGTACTAGTGGTAGTAGTAGTAGTGGTAGTAGTAATAGTAGTAATTATTAACTTACTGGGATCTAGGGGCCATCTCTTGACACCCCACTTTCGCTAACTCCCCCTAGACTTGAAGAAGCCATTGATAGTATGCCCGAGCACTCTCTGCTCCAGGAACAGACTCGTGGAACTCCATATTCATCAAAAATTGCAACAAAAAAATGATAACCCCATTCGATTCTCAAGCCACTGATAGTATGCCCACGCACTCTGTCCAGTCCCAGGCACGTGGAACTCTCATTTCATCAAAAAAAATACAAAAAAAACTATCATAAGCCCCAAATATGCTATGGAGGCGGAATCTGGACATAAGAAGCATTCCATACATCCCAGAGGAATTAATATACACGGATATGCCTCTCACACCACAAAGGTGGCAGTACCAACCCACTCTGGACCCATGTTGACCTGAGTTGTGCACTGTCGTGATTCCATATGACTGGCAGTCTTGCTTCTTAAAACCTCTTTCAAAGATCTTAATAATGTTCGAAGTTAGCGCTATCAGTTTATAGATTTTTTTTTTGCCATTTCGCAAAAAAAGAGGACACAACGAACTTTCAATGTGATACAAACTAAGCCTTCCTGTAGACCAGTGACAACCATCTGATGTTCAACAAAGTCTAATTTCAGTTACTCTGGTATCGAAAATTTAAGAAAATGAAGACTGGATTGGAGTACACCGCGATCTCGATTCTCGAAAACCTACAGGTAACCTGTATAAATTCCGTCAAGTACCCGTAGGAACACATGAAGTTCTTTGAACTGTACTTACTAGAACGTCGCGAGAAAAATACCTCATAATCTACACCTTGAAAATTCTGGAGGGTGCTCTAGCCTCCTACAGCAATCTCACCCCAGATGTGTCACATCACAACAGCCATGAAGATGACGGGGTGGGTATTGAGAACTTTCAAAACAAGGGAAATAATGCCGATGGTGACATTCTTCAAATCGCTAGTGCTCCCTCACTTAGAATACTGCTCAGTGCTGACGGCCCCGTTCAGGGCAGGAGAAATATCAGAGCTGGAACAAATCCAGAGATCGTTTACGGCTCACATTGAGCCATTGAAACATCTAAATTATTTGGAACGCCTTCAAGTCTTGAACATGTACTCATTGGAGCGGAGGAGAGAGAGATACATGATAATATATACTTGGAAAGTACTTGAGGGCCTGGTCCCAAATCTGCACACTGCCATAACAACATACTGGAGTGAGAGATATGGGAGAAAGTGTAAAATAAACCCAGTGAGGAGCAGGGGTGCGGTGGGGACAATACGGGAGCACTGTATTAACATCCAGGGTCCCAGACTATTCAACATCTTACCACAAGATATCCGAAACATCGCTGGAACCAGTGTAGAAGCCTTCAAGAGGAAACTGGACAAGTATCTTCATCGGGTGCCAGATCAACCAGGCTGTGATGGATATGTGGGGCAGCGGGCCTCCAGCAGCAACAGCCTGGTTGACCAAGCAAGCACCAGACGAGCCTGGCCCATGGCCGGGCTCAGAGAGTAGATACTCTCGAAACTCTTCAAAGGTATATCAAAGGTCAAAGGTATATCAAAGGTACGTATGACACATCTGTGACCTGTTTGGAGAGGTGTACCCTCGGAACCCGGCCTGAGGCCAGCCTTCATTATTTGGTTAACCAGGCTTTAGCTGCTAGATACAGGCCTTAGTACAAAACCTCAGGTGTATCACAGGTAAGCCAGGTAAGGCTCAGTCATTCAGAAAAGGAAATCTGACCTGCTGCTGGAAAGGTGATCCTGATGAGTCTGTACTAAACCTGAATACCTACCTGGGTTGTTGCTTACTTTCTTATCTGCCTTCTTACCTGCCTACCTTGTTTGTTGCTTACCATTTTATCTTCTTTATTACCTGCCTACCTTATTTGTTCTTACCTTCCTATCTGCTTTATTACCTGCCATCCTACCTGTCGTCTAACTTAGTTCTTGTTTATCTATCAATCTGACATACTACCTAACTTCCTAACCATTTACCTACGTTATTGCCTGCTTATCTACCATCCTACTTTAATTCACATTTCCTGAGTACCTACACATCTACCTTCTTACCTACCTGGCCTAAGGCCAAGCTTTCCCAGTGACTGCTTGATCAACCAGGCTTTTGGTGCTAGCGGCCCGCAGATCCAGACTATTCAACATCTTACCAGAAGATATCCGAAACACGGTTGGAACCAGTGTAGAAGCCTTCAAGAGGAAACTGGACAAATATCTTCACCAGGTGCCAGATCAACCAGGCTGTGATGGATATGTGGGGCAGCGGGCCTCCAGCAGCAACAGCCTGGTTGACCAGGCAAGCACCAGACTAGCCTGGCCCATGGCCGGGCTCAGAGAGTAGATACTCTCGAAACTCTTCAAAGGTATTCAAAGGTATCCACATAACCACCACAACCCGACTGATCAAGCACTTGGAAAGGCGGTGATCACTGGAATACCCGAGACCTGTCATATACCACTAATACACCTAATATATATCAACAACAAACACGAATTTAAGCACCAGAAGGCGTAGTCGGAGACCAGGACGCGGGGGCGATGGCCTGCCGGTGGACTGCCTGATCAACCAGGCTGTTGGTGCTAGTCACATCAAGTCCAATGTATGCACAACAGCCAAATTAAAAAACAATGAAAATATTACTCTAAATGTCACTATAAAGGTCACGTTTCGGCAACATGCTATTGATTGTGCTGTCAAACACGTGAACCAACAACGCCCAAAAAAACCCATCTCGCGTAAGAAACCACGCAGTGTTTTCCCTCAGTGAGGGGAAGAGGGTCTTGATGCAGGTAAAGCGATATTCATCCCATTCCTTGGATCAAACCAGATTACCTCCCATTCCTCAATAGCTAAATAACCTCTGCGGACCTAGCGTTTCCCTAAGAATACAATAAAAAATAATGATAATATTGATAATAATAATAATGATAATGATAATTTTAACAATAAAATAATAATAATGATAATAATAATACAGTACATAGTGGGTGGACTCTGAAGGTTGAGGGTCCACCCTGGCATCAATAAGACACGACAACTACTACTGAGTCGTGGCTTGAATGAGGCAGCCACGCAGGTTAAATCGTAGTCTTGGACGACAGGTAAAACGACAAGCAGAGATAAACACCAAATTGCCTAAGACGCTTACCAGGTGACTTTAACCAGCAGTCACTGCATCTGCTCACACCAGGTTACCTTAACCAGCAGCCACTGCACCTGCTCACACCACGACACACACTGCAGACTTCTTCCAGTCTTACTCCATATTCCCACCCTCCGAACCTTACTCCACGTTTTGGGGTTTTACTCCATATCCTGGACCACCTGGTTTTTACTCCATATCCTGGATCAACTGGTTTTTACTCCATATTCTGGATCACCTGGTTTTTACTCCATATTCTGGATCACCTGGTTTTTACTCCATATCCTGGATCAACTGGTTTTTACTCCATATCCTGGATCACCTGGTTTTTACTCCATATTCTGGATCACCTGGCTTTTACTCCATATCCTGGATCACCTGGTTTTTACTCAATATCCTGGATCACCTGGTTTTTACTCCATATCCTGGATCACCTGGTTTTTACTCCATATTCTGGACTATTTGGAATCACTCCATGTTCTGGATCACAGGGTTATACTCCATGTTCTGGATCACAGGGTTATACTCCATGTTCTGGATCACAGGGTTATACTCCATGTTCTGGACCACAGGGTTATACTCCATGTTCTGGACCACAGATTTATACTCCATGTTCTGGACCACAGGGTTATACTCCATATTCTTGACCACAGGGTTATACTCCAAGTTCTGGGCCTTAATCTTAGCTTCTGGGTCTCCCCATCCTGCTCTCCGGGTTTTAAAACCATCCTCCTCGGGGTCTTAACTCTGACCCAATACAAATCTGGGGAAGTAAAGCACCTAGGCGCTACAAATGTGTTGGGTGGTAAACTCTGCGGTTGAGCTTGCGGGTTTACAGTAAGTGCAGTTGTCAGGTGCTAACACTTCTGCCCACCACACTTATCCTCCCACACATTCTCGCGCCGCCAGTGATATTCGTTCAAATTTGAACGCTTCTCTATTTTTTCGTAACCAGACATATCGCGGGCTGTTTTTTTTTTTCCTAATTTGCGTATTTGTAATAAAATATACTTCTTTATAAATTTATTCTTAACCCAACACAACCGAACCTAAACTAACTTAATTAAAAAACTTGAAAATAGAAAATTTTGTAAGAACTGACATATATTAAAACATCAAGTAACTGACGTTATAAAATAAGAATGTGTAGTACGAAGCCCAGCCTATCCGTCTGCCAGTCCCCTTGATCTCAAGATCAAGATCAAGAGAGTATAGGTAAGACCATTGTGGGGTGAGAGGGGAAGTGGGGATAGTGGAAGAGTAGGTTGGTGAGAGGAACGTTATGAGTGCAAGGGATAGTACCAGTAGCTAATATCCTTAGGTCTAGTGGAGAGCACGGCCTACGTGCGAGGGGGTCACATGACTAGACTTGGCAAGGGAGCCTGCCTATAAATGTTGCTAAAACATACACTACACAAGTAATAGACTGTTGACATCCAACACAAACACACGCACACACACACACACCTTGGCCCCCTAACTTCCTACACACAAACCTCATTTGATGTTTTAGCAGCCAAACACAGCCCGGAGCTGTGACCAATCTCGAGGGTTCCATCCGCGTAGTCGGTCTGAGGTTAGACTTCCTTGTAGACTGCTTGATCAACCAAGCTGTTGCTGACAGTGGCCCGCAGGTCTACAAGGCCATCACAGCCTGACTGTTCAGGCCCCTGTGTTGGGAGAACTTATTTCATAACCTTTATCAACCTCCTGAGTGGTATCTAACCTTGCAATGAAAAAAGCATTCAGCTTGTGATGCACTTGGCAACATTCACTAACTAGTGTCAGACACTGTGCCAGACAGTGTCACCGACACGCCACACTTTATGCCTTTTTTTTTTAATATATAATAATATATAATAATATTTTTTATATATAATAATATATCCAGAACAACCACTGTGAAAAATTAGTGAAATTCCAAGCGCATTCGTGGCTTCTCACATTATCAAGGAATATATATATATATATATATATATATATATATATATATATATATATATATATATTCGGGTTACCCTGCCTCGGTGGGAGACGGCCGACTTGTTGAATATATATATATATATATATATATATATATATATATATATATATATATATATATATATATATATGTCGTGCCGATTAGGTAAAACTGGTCAATTAGCAAGAACTCATTTAAAATTAAGTCCTTTCTAAAAATTTCTCTTATACGTTTAAAGATATATATTTTTCATTTATGTTAATGTAAAAATTTATAATTTTGAACGAAAAGAAACTTTGAAAACCTACCTAACGTTATTACAACAAGCGCAATTTAATTTAGCCTAACCCAACTAAATATATTTTAGATACGTTAACAATAATTTAATAATGAACAAACACAATGAAATATATTTTTTTCGTTAGATTCAGAATGATTTTGGCGAAATTATTGCATACACAAATTTTCGCTTGTCTTATATGGCAAGATGAGCGTTGCTATTTAAGCCAAAATCGCAAGTTCTGCCTATTCGGCACGACATATATATATACATACATATAACAGTAATGAGGAACAGGAGGGGTAATCAAGTTTGATCCGAAGAAGGTATGAGGTAGCTCCAGTTCCTGGGATGAAGAGCCTCTCACTAGCATGAAGGTCCTCCGTTCTTGAAGTGTGGAGGTAGTGAAGGTCAGGAGGCAAGAGGGCAGTGTTATCTTCACGCTTGAGTGGCCCTCTTGTCACCACCACACAAGGTCGATACTTCCGTGCACACTAACATGGTGCACAAACCAGCAAGGTGCATATACATAGTGCACACTTACATGTGCTCACACCAATACCTCTGAAGAGTTTCGAGAGTTTTCCTTCTCCCGGGGTTAGGAGCTGAGACTCGACCCCCTGCAACTATATATAGATGAGTACGCTGAAAAGATTAAGGAAGTTAATACTGATTTTTTTCATGAAAATAGAAAACACCGGACACAGGAAAATATCAAGGTAAAAAATGCAAATTCCTCACTTCTGTCAGTTTTATTTCTGCGAAATTTGAACAGTAATTACGCATAAAAAAAAAAGCGTCTACTCGGAAATTACCTGGAAATGTTTCCGGAGGCTGGCTTCCTCTTACCCCAGCTAAGACCTGTGGTCCTTCCTGACTAGTGATGTCTTGAAGACCTGTGGTCCTTCCTGACTAGTGATGTCTTGAAGACCTGTGGTCCTTCCTGACTAGTGATGTCTTGAAGACCTGTGGTCCTTCCTGACTAGTGATGTCTTGAAGACCTCCTGTGGTCCTTCCTGACCAGTGATATCTTGAAGATCTCCTGTGATACTGCCTGACTAGTGATGTCTTGAAGACCTGTGGTCCTTCCTGACCAGTGATGTCTTGAAGATCTCCTGTGATACTGCCTGTCCAGTGATGTCTTGAAGACCTGTGGTCCTTCCTGACTAGTGATGTCTTGAAGACCTCCTGTGGTCCTTCCTGACCAGTGATGTCTTGAAGACCTCCTGTGGTCCTTCCTGACCAGTGATGTCTTGAAGACCTCCTGTGGTCCTTCCTGACCAGTGATGTCTTGAAGACCTGTGGTCCTTCCTGACCAGTGATGTCTTGAAGACCTCCTGTGGTCCTTCCTGACCAGTGATGTCTTGAAGACCTCCTGTGGTCCTTCCTGACCAGTGATGTATTGAAGACCTGTGGTCCTTCCTGACCAGTGATGTCTTGAAGACCTGTGGTCCTTCCTGACCTGTGATGTCTTGAAGACCTCCTGTGGTCCTTCCTGACCAGTGATGTCTTGAAGACCTCCTGTGGTCCTTCCTGTCCAGTGACGTCTTTCCTAACCAGTGACGCCTTGAAGACCTGTAGTCCTATCTGAGCAGTCACGTCTTACCTCTGATTGGTCTGGATGGTTCTTGTGCTCTCTCCGGCTGGCCCGGTACCGGGTTTCCCCGTCGACCGCCTAGTCAACCAGGTTGTAGGTGGTAGTGACCAGCAGGCCAACACAGAAATCACAATCCTGCTAATCCAGCACTTGGTCCAGTTTTTTCATAAAAACCTCTAACGAAGACACCCGCTGGTAGTAAACTAGCCCAGGACTACGGATGTTGACACAGTTAATAACATGGTTTTCGTAGAAACTATTTTGACCATTGCTTCGCATCTCTAGTTCCAATAGTAAGGTATTACGAAGTGGCTTTCTTTGTGACTAGCTTCGAGGGTTACTCTACCATCATAGTTGATAAATGAGACATTTGAGTATCTTTATTCTGGAAACGTTTCGCGACGCAGTGGTTCCTTCAGTCCAATACAGATAAAGGTGGAAGATGAGGAGGAGTTTGAGGTAATCGTTTTCCACCTTTCTCTGAACTGCAATGAAGAAGTCACTGCGTGGATAAACGTTTCCACAAGTGTCTCACTTATCAACTAGTTGGTTTTGTAAACTGTTTATCCACGTTCTACCATCATAGTCCTTGGCAACACATCCCGAGTGTGTGTGTGTGTATGTTTATGTTCTATCTACCTAACATACCAACTGCAACAAGTAGAGTGAAAGCGCTCTCCGGGGGCCGTAAATTGCTTGCATGCTTAAACAAATTCATGCAAGCACTGCATGCACTTTGTAAAATTTCTATTTGACCAATTTAACTAACCTTCAACAGGTTTTTATGGGTGTGAACATTCCAATCTGGAGAAGATCAAGTGACCTGGAAAGTATTGTTTTATCTTTCTCTCTATTTTCTCCTTTCCACCTACCGCTCCCCATTTTGTAGTATTTTATATATCACTGCACCATATGCATCGCATCGTCACTATATATATCAATATATGTTATACGTCCGTTTGTCACTATACAATATACACGATTACTAACCATTACACACCCCATCATTACTACACTATAGGTCCCATTATTACACTCCATTATATATTCCAAAATCATTATACATCCCATAAGCACTGTACGTCCCGTCATCATACCATACCAAATGTACAAAAATCCTTCCCCCATAAAAGAGGCCTGACAGACGGTACAAAATACCCCCAATGAAAAGCAGGGGTGAAGTGAGTACACTAAGGGAAGACTGAGTAAGTGTGAAGGGACCAAGACTTTTCAATGTCTACCCTTCATGCTGTCTTCAGTAATAACTGGGCAAGTTTCTCAAGTCATTCCCTGATCAGCCGAGCTGTGGTGCTTCCGCTGGACTTCGTGCGACTAGCATAAACAGCTTGGTTGATCAGGCAATCCACCGGGAAGCTTGGTCTGAGACCGGGCCGCGGGGAGGGGTTGACCCTCGAAACACTCTCCAGGTAGATTCCAGGTACCACAAGATCACATTAACACCACAACACCATTACAAGATCACACCACCACTACACAACCACACCCTTACATCACCACACCACAACCACACCCTTACATCACCACACCACAACCACACCCTTACATCACCACACCACAACCACACCCTTACATCACCACACTTCATCAACACACAACCACTTACATCACCACACCACAACCACACCCTCATCACACACCACAACCACACCTTACATCACCACACCACAACCACACCCTTACATCACCACAAACACAACCACACCACAACCACACCCTTACATCACCACACCACAACCACACCTACATCACCACACCACAACCACACTTACATCACCACATCACAACCACACCCTACATCACCACACCACAACCACACCCTACATCACCACATCACAACCACACCCTCTCACCACATCACACCCACACCCTACATCACACACCACAACCACCCTTACATCACCACATCACAACCACACCCTTACATCACCACACCACAACCACACCCTTACATCACCACATCACAACCACACCCTTACATCACCACATCACAACCACACCCTTACATCACCACACCACAACCACACCCTTACATCACCACATCACAACCACACCCTTACATCACCACACCACAACCACACCCTTACATCACCACACCACAACCATACCCTTACATCACCACATCACAACCACACCCTTACATCACCACATCACAACCACACCCTTACATCACCACACCACAACCACACCCTTACATCACAACCACACCCTTACATCACCATACCACAACTACACCATCACATCATAACCATATCATAACCATACCCTTACATCATCACAGCATCACATCACTACCACTGCATCACCACACGGCACCACAACCACAATACATCACACCACAAGGACACCATCATGAACAAGACTCTTCATCACATCACAAGGACACCATCATGAACAAGACTCTTCATCACACCATCATGAACACCACCAACATCACCATCATGAACAACACCACCATCATCATCTGGCAGCCAGCCTTGAGGTCTGGTCATCAATAATTCATCATTTCATTCCCTCGACATTTCCACTCTAGTGATTCCAATACTACTCCCTCTCCTCACTCCATTCACCCATCACAACTCCTTGACTAGACTGCCTTATTCAATATCTTATTCATAATCCTACCTATTCAAATCCTATTCATTATCCTATCTATTCAAATCCTATTTATTATTCCATTTAATATCATTATCCTATTCACTGTCCCATCAGTAACTCTCTTCATTATCTTTACCCTAGCTTCCGTTATGGTCAGTGTTATTCTTATATATACTGTTAATAAAATTGTCATTATTATTACATAATAAAAGCAACTCATCACGTGAGTATGAAGTTTGAGGAGGTCAATGAGTGGTTGAAAATTCAGCCAGTGATAAGATCAGATGATAAGTGACGTCAAAAATGGCCACTGATTAGTTGAGAATCCAGCCAATGACAGAGAACCACTGATGCACTTCTGATTAGGAACCATTAAAAATAATTCAGGGAATTTTCTCACTATGATGACACGAATAAATATGTGACTGAATAGAGTAATATATATATATATATATATATATATATATATATATATATATATATATATATATATATATATATATATATATATATATATATATATATATATATATATATATATATATATATATATATATAGAACGCGATCTTACATATAAAATTATTGACTAAAGTTCAAAGTAATTTAGAATGAATTATAGAATGTGGTACTTATCATTAGCTTCTTCTGGTACTTATCCCAGACATAAAAAATATATATAAAATGATGAAAGACATTACGCACGCACTGAAGAAACTTATTTTGGCGGGATAAAGGAAAAGGCGGGAACATTAGCGGCGGGAAGGAAAATGGCTGGAAAATCCGCAGAGCCGAGCGACTATTAGTAGATAAAGAAGAATATATTCTAACACACCAATATAAAACATTAGATTCCCATAAAATAAGCAAATGCTGTTATTCTTAATGTGCATAGTCCAAAAAGACGACAAAATATAATAAGCCAGACAATGCGAATATTCCACAAGATTACAGTCAAAGCGGAATGTAAAAATAATTTACGACATCAAAGAACAAATAAGACAGTGTCTATGATTATTCTTGATGTTGGTTTGTTGAGTTGCTCTTTCTCGCTGTGCCAGAGTAGTGGAAATCGCTCAGGAATTCATGGGTATGAAATTTCACACACCTCGGTGCTAAATGATGCAGGTCAGCGTGACTGAGTAACATTACACATGTTAATGTTAGTATGTGGCAAGGTCAGTGTGACTCCTGCATCAGACACATGTTAATGTTAGTGTGTGTCAGGGCCAGTGTGACTCCTGCATCACACACACGGCCCATGACACTGTGTCAAGAGTCGCCACTGATACCTTGTCTTGCCTCACAGAATTTCCCCTCCTATCTGTTGCTGTCTTGCAACATTGCATAGCTCCTGACGACGCACGAGAGTGCTAAAGATCTAGAGCTAAAGATTTTCATCATGTGCCTTGTTCTGCATTATACAGTCATGTACCGGTTAACGATGATCCCTGTTCCATGAGCTTTATCACGCCTCTTCTAAAAGCTATGTATGGATCCTATGTGTGTGTGTGTGTGTGTGTGTTACTTACCATTTTGTCCTAGGCACATGTCGATTAGACACTAGGCCTGTTGTATGTGTGTGTGTGTGTGTGTGTGTGTGTGTGTGTTGTCTGTGTCAAGAGTCGCCACTGATACCTTCTGTCTTGCCTCACAGAATTTCCCTCCATTTTTGCTGTTTATTGCAGCCTCGAGAGCACGAGGTGCTAAAGATCTAGACTAAAGATTTTCTTGTCCTTGTTCTGAGTTTGCAGTCTTACCGTTAGTGATCCTGTCTGAGCTTTATGCCCTTCAAGCTATATGACTTTGTTGGTGGGGTTGTACTCCATTTTGTCCTAGGCACATGTCGATTAGACACTAGGCCTGTTGTATGTGTGTGTGTGTGTGTGTGTGTGTGTGTGTGTGTGTGTGTGTGTGTGTGTGTGTGTGTGTGTGTGTGGTGTGTATGTGTGTGTGTGTTTGTAAACACGCAGACGGCAACACTGTTTAGAAGGAGAGAGGGTGTTGCCAATTTGACTTAGCATGAAATATCTGGAGTAATTCTCTTGAAGTGTGAGAGAAGGCGGCGGTCCCTGTGATGCTATTGCTCACCGCCCACCTTATTGCCCGCTACCACAACACACTTTACTGCCAACTACCACAATGACCACCCCAAACCTCATCGCCCACTCCAAGCTAAAAGTCCAGGAGTAGAGCTATAATTTTGCAATTTATACTGAGATATGCACTTCCACAAACACACTCACACATACGTACACATATACATACGCACACACACACATACAGGCAGACAGACAGACAGACAGACAGACAGACACACACACACACACATACACACACACGCATACACATACACGCCTGTAACGAGCGGGGTGCCACAGGGATCAGTCCTAGTACCGGTGCTGTTTCTGGTATTTGTGAACGACATGACGGAAGGAATAGACTCCGAAGTGTCCCTGTTTACAGATGATGTGAAGTTGATGAGAATTTAATCGGACAAGGACCAGGCAGAACTACAGAGGGATCTGGACAGTCTTCAGAGCTGCTCTAGCAACTGGCTCCTGGAGTTCAACCCCACCAAGTGCAAAGTCATAAAGATTGGAAAAGGGCAAAGAAGACCACAGACGGAGCACAGTCTAGGGGTCCAGAGACTACAAACCTCACTCAAGGAAAAGGATCTTGGGGTGAGTATAACACCAGGCACATCTCCTGAGGCGCACATCAACCAAATAACTGCTGCAGCATACGGGCGCTTGGCAAACCTAAGAACAGCATTCGGACATCTTAATAAGGAGTCATTCAGGACCATGTACACTGTGTACGTTAGGCCCATATTGGAGTATGCAGCGCCAGTTTAGAACCCTCACCTAGACAACCATGTAAGGAAACTAGAGAAAGTGCAAAGGTTTGCAACAAGACTAGTCCCAGAGCTAAGGGGTATGTCCTACGATGAGAGGTTATGGGAAATCGACCTGACGACACCGGAAGACACGAGAGATAGGGGGATATGATAACGACATATAAAATACTGAAAGGAATCGATAAGGTGGACAGAGACAGGATGTTCCAGAGATGGGACACAGCAACAAGGGGTCACAGTTGGAAGTTGAAGACTCAGATGAATCACAGGGATGTTAGGAAGTATTTCTTCAGTCACAGAGTTGTCAGGAAGTGGAATAGTCTGGGAAGTGATGTAGTGGAGGCAGGATCCATACATAGCTTTAAGAAGAGGTATGATAAAGCTCATGAAGCGGGAAGAGTGACCAAGTAGCGGCCAGTGAAGAGGCGGGGCCAGGAGCTGTGACTCGACCCCTGCAACCACAACTAGGTGAGTACACTAACACCCCCACACACACATACTAACACCCTCCCCCACACACACATACTAACACCCTCCCCACCACACACACAAGAAGCACGGTCTCAGGGAAGGGAAATCCTGCGTCACAAACCTATTGGAGTTCTATGACAAGGTAACAGAAGTAAGACAGGAGAGAGGGATGGGTAGACTGCATCTTCTTGGACTGTAGGAGGGCTGTCGACACAGTACAACACAAGAGACTGGTTGAAAAGCTAGATGAGCAGGCAAGAATAGCAGGGAAAGTACTGCAGTGGACCAGGGAATACCTGACAGGAAGGAAATAACGTGTGTTGATACGAGACGAGGTGTCAGAGTGGGGTTCCACAAGGGTCAGTCCTAGCTCCGTTGCTGTTTTTTGAATATGTGAATAACATCACGGAAGGGATGGATTCAGAGGTGTTCCTGTTGGAAGATGAAAACTCAGATGAGTCACAGGGATGTTAGGAAGTACTTCTTCAATCATAGAGTTGTCAGGAAATGGAACAATCTGAAGAGTGATGGAAGAAGGATCCATCTCTCTCTCTCTCCATATTTACACGAACGCAGCATCACTGAGTCTATCATGATTAAACTTTCTTGGTGTCAGGGAGACGAAGTGGGAGGGAAATGAAGTGAGAAAGCTAAGTGAGGGAGATGAGGTGTGAGGGAGATGAGGTGTGAAGATGAGACGTGAGGGTCCACGAACGCCACCATAACAACAACAGCCCCACGAACATCACCATATCAACAACATCCCCACGAACACCACCATTATCAACCAGCCCCATGAACACCACCACTGCCAACAACAGCCCCATGAACACCACTGCCAACAGCAGCCCCACGAACACCACCACTTCCAACAACAGCCCCACGAACACTACTACTGCCAACAACAGCCCCATGAACACCACTGCCAACAGCAGCCCCAAGAACACCACCACTGTCAACAACAGCCCCACGAACACTACCATGTCAACAGAAGCAGCACTTTCAGCAAGAGGAGCAGCAGCAGCACTTGCAGCAACAGAGGGAGAGTTGAGCCAACATCACATCAACGCCATCAAGTCATTAAGGGACGCAGCCAATATTGGCATCACCAAAGGTGGCTTTTAAGGAGGCTGCTCCTACTCTACCAACATGGCTGCTACCTGTTGGTCTGATGTTATCCTCCGACATCCACAACTCAGACTGCCTCACCCACACCTAAACTTCGTCACCACCACACCCACACTACATTACCCATATCACCACTGACATACCACATTACACCACCACACTTCCTCACAACACCAACCAGCAGTATTATTACGACTTCAAGACACAAAATTAAACACTACGACAAGAGCCACACCACCACCACTACCAACACCACCACACTGCATCATCATGGCTAACACACTTTCGCCCAGTCACCATCACTTATCACACTACACACATCCTCACTACACTTAACACGCCATACCCATAAAAACACACCACAATCTACCACACTAACCATACTATACACATCTTCACCACATATACACCATACCCAAAACAGGACACCACATAGTGACCCCTCACCACACTCACCTGTCAAAATGAGTGATATTGCAGACCCTCAGCTCGTTCTCTTGCTTCCTTACACAATCCCCAACACCTGTCATCTTTCAGACCCTCATTTGCGGCATCAATCATCTTCCAGACCATCATTTCCAACACCCGTGATCAGGACCATCATCCCCAACGCCCTTGGTCTCCCAGGCCGTCATCTCCAACACCCTCCATCATACGTACACCATAATCATGCACTGATAGAGTCAACATGGCAGCACTGGTCAGGCTTATATAACATACAAGTACATACAGTTACTGTATGCCTTGCAGGTGCAAATTGGTTTCGTTTTAAGTATGTTTAGTATCAGTATGGGTGGATTATAAGACGGTACATGCAAGTGCTTAAATGAGACAAATATAAACAGTGGAGACAGGGCACACTCTCACTTTAGTAGGTTATTCTAGGTCAAATCTACATGAATTGTCAACAATATATTCCTACATCTCTATGCCTTCTCGACCATTGCACAGATTTATACCGTCTGCAAATTTATTTGCATATTTTGTAAATAAATCTTATCTTCATCTCTCATCACATTATATACACCAAGGTGTATGTCTGAGTGTATAACTTGAGAGTTTATTTTCATCCTTATTGTATGGATTAAATTTGTATTGGCTGGTGGTGAACAGGTGACATGAAGCACTAATGACCCCGGTGTAGTCGACTGGCTTATAGCTCAACTAACGTACCAACCAATCATCACTCATCGCACTGTACATACGGTATTGTGATGAGTACATCTTGCTTTCTTGATGTGTGGGCACCGATAGCAATTAATGCATGTATACTCGGTATATATACACACTTAGTTTATTTAAATCCCAATAGACCAATATTAAATAACCCTCGTGTGTTGATAGGCTTTAAACCCATTAATTAACCATCACTCATACAGTCATCAGCACTCATCAACTCCCCTCTCCAGTCCCACTCATTTCTACCCTCTCTGCTCACTCCACCATCCCCGCGCTACTCCCTACCAACCCACCTATCTTTCTCCAGTCCTCTCTACCTCTACCCACCCTCCACCATCCTTCATCTCCTTCCACACTTTCCACCAGGGGAAAAAAACGGAATGAAAAGTCAGACAGACAGCGGAGGATAGAAAATCAATATTTGGTAAAGAAACACATATGACGTCGCTACCAAAAATGGAAAATTACAAAAAAAAAAAGAGGAAAGTCGTGACCTGATAACCTTCACGAACACAAAGCTGGCTGTAATAACACATGCAATATTCCCATAGAGTTAAAAACCAGCAAAGTAAAAAAAAAGTAAGAGAATTCCACGGTCAAAAGTTGATCGAGGTGCAGGACGTCCCTCAATTTCCCTTCTCCTCATATAAGAACATAAGAAATGAGGAATACTGCAGCAGGCCTATTGGCCCATGCTAGGCAAGTCATTCTCAAGCCGAAACCCCCTAACATGAAACGTTTCGCCTACACAGAAGGCTTCTTCAGTCGAATAAAAAGGGAGCGGTAGAAATTAAATAAAAATTATATAATCAGCCCATCAACCCTGGAGAAAAAGTATTTGAGGTGGTCAGTCCTGGAGAAGAGTTCAAC
Source organism: Cherax destructor (assembly GCA_009830355.1). Taxonomy (NCBI): domain Eukaryota; kingdom Metazoa; phylum Arthropoda; class Malacostraca; order Decapoda; family Parastacidae; genus Cherax; species Cherax destructor. Next base: position 170,506 of record WNWK01001624.1, on the reverse strand, counting down.
TCCATGGTCTATGGACTGATTACATCATCTTTATTTCATTTCTACTGCTGCCTTTGTATTTGACTGAAGAAGCCTACTGTATAGGCGAAACATTTCATCAATAAAGATACCTAACTTTTGCACATGTGTCTTAATCTTCAACTAGTCGGTATTTTATACAATTGTCAACAACCCCCCAAGCTAATGTAACCCAGGTATTGCATTGGAGCGCAGTAAACCCAGGGGGGTTCAACAAGGTACCTAACACAGGTGGAACGTACTCATCAGCTCCTAGGCTGACTGACTGATTACCTCATATTCCACTATTTGCTGTATATATATTTCTGTTATGTTCATGTGTTGTACTGATAATAGCTTTTATAACCTTTAACTCATGTGCAAGTTGACTGTTCTACCATATTGTATTATCACACTACTACAACTAATATTACTACTACTACCACTAGTATTACACCTCACTCTAAACCTATATATACCCTGTGTATTGTTTGTAACGGCTTGATAAAGCTCCTGGAGAGCGAAACGTTGTCACAAAAAAATGTCACATTAGTTGCACTTGTGTCCTTTTACTTAACATAATGTACTGATAAAGCCACTGGAGGGCGAAACGTCTACAAGTAAAGATACCCAGATGTTGCATATGTGTCTAACTCATTATCTGTCGATACTACTGATGTACAACTCATACCACTTCTTATACCCTGGCAGGCATTTTGCAAGAAGACTAATCTCAATTAGTCTTCCTTACGGACTACCTGATCAACTTAGCTACTGCTGCTAGAGACCCGCAGGCCAACACAACCATCAGAAAAAAAATAGACATGACAGAGCTGAAGAGGCTATGAACTGATTGCCCCAGCCGATTAAGGGGTAAAAGGGAGAGAGACAGCACACTGAGTGCAGACAGACATTCTCCGGGAATCAATCGAACAATCAATCCCAGAGACGCTGAAAGCCGATCTGGGCAGGCGCGGGCACGCGCGGGCACGCACCCTGCTGTTGTCAACTTCACCTCCGCTCTACCTTCATTATACCTCTGCACGACCCCACACGTAACGAGGTGCTGCAGGAGGAGAGGTGGACGAGGAGCAGGAGGAAATGCAAAGGGAGAGGAAGAGAGAGAAAGGCTGAGAAGCGAAGTAGGAAAGGCCGAGGAAGAAGAGAAGAATGAGAATGAGGCGGAGGAGGAGAGGTAGAAGAGGAAAGAAAAAGGAAGAGGAGCAGTCCTGCTCTGACATCCACAAGAAGCAAATACCTATGGTCCCGCTAATAACAAACTTAAATGGAGGAATATGAGGAGGAGGAGGAGGAGGAAGGAAAGAGGTTTCTTTCGGTGATACCTACAAGAAGTAACTTGTGGTCCCGCTAAGAACATACTTCAGGGTCACACAAAAGAAGGAAGACATTTCTTAGGTAATTTCTCATCCCTCCTCCTCCTCCTCCTCTCCCACACTACCTGTTATCTACCTGTTGAAGCTTCAGGGGATCATCGCCCCAACGACCCACTCTCACACTAGACCTCCTGGTTGAAGGCCTGCTCACCTATTTGTGTTTGCAAGGGTTGAGAGACAGCTCCTGGACCGACTTTACTGATTCCTCTCTTCCAGTGTCCATAACGTCCCGGTTAAATAGAATCAGTCCATTCAAACACTAGATATTTGATTTAAATAAATATATTTAGTTTAATTAAAACTCGCCCTAAGTAGCAAATATTAAATTAAACCAACCAATATTTAAATTAAAATATACCTAAATAAACCAACACACAAGAAGAGAGAAGAACAATGAGGGACATGATAATGACGTACAAAATACTAGTGGCCTAGATGAAGTATATACTAGCCAGGATGTTTGAAGTGAGTGGAGCTGCTAGTGATGCACAGTTTGTGGTTAAAGACGAGCATGATCCACACGGATGACTGGAAGTATTGTTCCAGTCCATAAAGTGAAAGATGTGGTGGTGGTGGTGGTGGTGGCGGAGGCTTACGTAAGTCACAGTCTCGTGACTAAATTGTGTGCTGGCGACAACAGTGAAGAAAAGATGCGTAGCAGAGGATGCATTTATCGCGACAAAGCTTCGCTCTGTGTAGAGTTTTGATCAAGACTTGATAAAGCTAACTGAATAAAGCTAACTGAATAAAGCTAAACGCTGAGCTAAAAGTTGTCCCAGTAAAAGCTTGTTTTGCAACATATGTCTTGCTGTCATCACTACATATAACAAAAGGCTTGGCAGACGGTGCAGGCTACTTCCTATGAAAATCACGAGAACACTGAGTACACTGGGAGAGTACTCAATAAATGTTAAGGGACCACGACTCTTCAACACCCTCCCTTCATGCATTAGAGGGATTACCTACGAATCCCTAACTGTTTCAAGTCGAAAAACATTTCCTGATTGTCTGGCCAGTAACCAGGAGGCCTGGTCTTAGACCAGGCCGCAGGGAAGGTAACCTCCGGAAACGACTACAGGTAACCTACATGAGTATTACTTGGTCGTCTTACTGAGGAAGCTGGGCCAGGAGGTATGAGTCGACCCCTGCAAACACAACTAGGCGACAACAACAACAAGGAGAGATATGATCCTCCAGAACTACAAATGGTAGTTACAAACAGGTAACCTCACACAAAAACACTAATTAACATATCTAAATTGAAACCAACACAATCACCTCAGAGCAAACAACTTTGCAAACTTCTAGTCCCTGAGCCACGGCTTCAAAGGTCAGGTCGTTTAAAAGAAAGAGAGAGAGAGAGTTCAAGAAACTTCATAAATCGAACACGAGACATTTTCTAAAGGCTTGTTTGATGAGTTTCTTTCTCGCCGCTTTATTCCTGCATCTGATGACCAGCGCTGAGGTGAGGAAGGGAAAGTTATGGAGATGGTGGTAGAGATGTTGGTAAAGATGGTGGTAGAGATGGTTGTAGTGGTTGTAGGGACGATAGCGATAGTGGTGGTGGTGATAGTGATGGTATTGGTGGTGCTGGTAAAGAAGATAGCGGCGGCGGTGATAGTGGTTGTGGTATAGTGGTGATGGTGGTGATAGTATTGGTGGTGCTAGGGATGGTGGTGGTAGTTAAGATGGTGATTCTGGTGAGGGTGATAATTGTGGTGATGGTGGCTGAAACAGTGACTGGTGGTGGTGGTAATGGCAGAGATGTGATGGTGGTGGTGGTGGTGTTAGACATGATGGTAGTTCTAGTAATAATAGCGATTACGGCAGATATGCTAGATACTCAAGACTATTAACAGTTTTGCATCCTGGCAATTTGCTGATCGGTCTTTGTCTCATAAACACTTAAAAAGTGGCAGCGTTCTACAGTTGACCTACTGCTCTATTATTTTGTTTTGAACAGTTGTTAGATTACGGACCAGGTGTTCCCATATAAAATTATGTGTGCCAAGCGGCCATAAGCATAACAGACATTCATTAACAAAACCCGGAAACCTTCACCGTAGCAAAACCCAAACGTGTCGGCAGCAGTACGCCTCCTACATTCAATATATGAGGCCTGGTGTGAGAACAAGTTGGGGGACAATGATCTTTGAAACATTAAAAGATACGTAATGGCTAGCAGATAGGTTTTAATCAAACTCTGAGATGCAATTTTATAGTGTACCTGTCTGTCTGGGCAACCGCTAAATACAATTTTCATCCTGTTCGTTATAACAGGTACTGGTGCAAAGGCCAGACATAATGGACGTACTGACTAACGGGGTCTCCGATAATTAACACAGTGAACCGATTAACTGAGTAATTAAAAGTCTGGTTTACTCTGTGCCACATAATCGACGGCAGCTCTATAATGGATTGCGTGTCTACTGGAGTCATCCTAAAATCTATTAAAAGTCCAATAATAGACATCTGAACCTTTAGTCCTGAAAGTGACACATGTGCCAGCAATTAACTTAGTAATAATATATCACTCTTACGTGATATATTATTACAGAAATTAATACAGCTGACTAAAAATAATAATAAAAAGAATATTACCCGGCATATTTATTAGTTGACAATAAAATTCACAATACCGTGGCTGGAACAATTAAGAAATAGACCATTTTAGACCATAATGGTCCAGAAAGGACCGAGAACGTCTTGGACCATAATGGTTCTAGAAGGACCGAGAACGTCTTGGACCATAATGGTTCTAGAAGGACCGAGAACGTCTTGGACCATAATAGTTCTAGAAGGACCGAGAACGTCTTGGACCATAACTGTCCAAGGAGGACCGAGATTTCATATAAAGTTTCCTCTCCAAAGTGTGTTTTTTGTGAATTTATAAATAAATGAAATAACTAGATGCAATTAAATAAGAAACAACAGAAGTAAACAAAGGATGGTTTGAGTGCTTTGTAGAATGAGAAGGAGAAAGAATCTAACTTTGTGGGTGACACAATATGTACAAAAAAAACGAAGAAATAATACTATAAACAAGTTTAGTTTGGCTGTGTTCAATTTACGAAGTGATCAGACGCCTAGGCAACAATGTTGAACAATAGAGTATATGTGGCAAATACCAGGGTTCATTCTTATATGCCTAACAGCCACACGTGTCTCACACCAGTGTTCATGTACTCACATGTCTTAATACCAGAGTTGATATAGACTACCCACATGTGTCCAACACCTGGCTTCATATAAGCGTGTGCTTAATACCTGGACTCACACGTATCTAACACCAGGATTCACATGTGTCTAACACCAGGATTCACATGTGTCTGGGTTAACGTGTGTCTTAAAACCTAGGTTCACATACTCACCTCAATTAGTTACACCTTTTCAACGTCATCAATAGCACTTGTGGCAGTGTTATTTTAGGATATATTTTTATTTATGGCAATTACATATATTATCACCTGGTGAGACACCGTCAATGGTATTGGTGGTGATTTTAGAAAGCATTTACTATCTTTTTATCTTCAAAACGTCCTAAATTTGAAATAACTCACGTCATAAACCATTATAATTTATAATAATAACAACAACAAAAATAATAATAATAATAATAATAATAATAATAATAATAATAATATTATTATTATTATTATATTCAAAATAAATAAAAAATCATGCCTAAACAAAAGCTTTGTACAATATTCCACCGCAACGTAGAAAAAAATATGGAGCATGAAGGAAAAATTCAATTACTTTTTTTCCATCGTTTTAAAAGTAGTTACGAGAGAGAAGTTAAATCTCACACCGCCCACAGTGGCAGCTGGCTGACCTGTGTGTATGTGTTGGGACCCCCCACTGGCTGACCTGTGTGTATGTGTTGGGACCCCCCACTGGCTGACCTGTGTGCATGTGTTGGGACCCCCTACTGCCTGACATGTGTGTATGTGTTGGGACCCCCCACTGGCTGACCTGTGTGCATGTGTTGGGACCCCCTACTGCCTGACATGTGTGTATGTGTTGGGACCCCCCACTGGCTGACCTGTGTGCATGTGTTGGGACCTCCCACTGGCTGACCTGTGTGTGTGTTGGGACCCCCCACTGGCTGACCTGTGTGTATGTGTTGGGACACCCCACTGGGTGACCTGTGTGTATGTGTTGGGACCCCCCACTGGCTGACCTGTGTGTATGTGTTGGGACCCCCCACTGGCTGACCTGTGTGTATGTGTTGGGACACCCCACTGGCTGACCTGTGTGTATGTGTTGGGACACCCCACTGGGTGACCTGTGTGTATGTGTTGGGACCCCCCACTGGCTGACCTGTGTGTATGTGTTGGGACCCCCCACTGGCTGACCTGTGTGTATGTGTTGGGACACCCCACTGGCTGACCTGTGTGTATGTGTTGGGACCCCCCACTGGCTGACCTGTGTGTATGTGTGGACCCCACTGGCTGACCTGTGTGTATGTGTTGGGACACCCACTGGCTGACCGGTATGTGTGGACCCACTGGCTGACCTGTGTGTGTGTGTTGGGACACCCCACTGGCTGACCTGTGTGTATGTGTTGGGACACCCCACTGGCTGACCTGTGTGTATGTGTTGGGACCCCCCACTGGCTGACCTGTGTATGTGTGTTGGGACACCCCACTGGCTGACCTGTGTGTGTGTGTGTGTGTGACCCCCCCCTCCCCCCGCCTGCTTGTGACCAGTTTTCAGAGTTGTTCTGGTCTCAGACCAGTCCTCCTCAATTGGAAAGTAAACATTACATGGCTGAGAACTATTAAGAAACGGTAACAGGAGAAGAGTTGAAGATCTACCGGTCATCTCACACGTTCTTGAAACAAGAGAAAATATCAGTAATGTACAGACTTCCCTGTTGAAAATTTGATCAAATTACCTGGCTGTCTCACTGTTAATAATAATAATTATAATATTAACAATATTATTATTATAGTAGTAGTTGTAGTAATTGTTGTTGTTACCATCACTACTTAATAATAACAATAATGAAGCAGTAAACCCGTCAGTCATCGACCGCGAGCGAGTAAGAATGGAATGTCATCGTTGAGCGTCCTGTCATTTACTGTACCCAAGGAAAATCTTTATTGGTGGCTGTAGGTTTGAAGGAAGTAGTATGTTCTGCCTCGATAACTTTCATTCTGAATTTGGTTTCGCCTGATTCTGGATTTACTTGGATTACCTGGAAACGGTTTCGGGGGTCCGTGCCCCCCCCACCTTCCGGGGATCGCTCTTAAATACTTTTTCAATTCAATCCTCGCCTCCTGTGAAATCATTTCATTATACTACATCCCCCGGACTTACTGTGAGCGATAGCGTAAAAAAAATACAGTGGTTGTTAGAGATCTTAATCAGACGTAACTTTATAAATAGTTATATATCTGGATATTAGAATAACAGAAGTTAAATTTCTTAGATGATATACAATTGCAGTGAAGTGAGTTGATATTTTCTATAGCAAAGTTGTTCCCGTGGGGCGCGGACCCCTGGAAGAGCCTCTGCGTTATTCTACGTTTTCAAGAAGCTAGTTAGCTGTCTTCTACAAAGGTTATATGTATGGGCCTATCTCTAAAGATTGTTAAAAAGCTCACTTCAAATGAGCCTCTTTTATTTGAGTAACCACCAACGCTTCAGACTAGGTCACTTAAGTAACTCCTAACACTGCTCACAAACAAAACATAATAGTTTCACATTTATGTCTCAAAATAAAATAGTTTATCCAAGCAAATTTGTGCGCTGCCTGAACGTACGAGCTGGTCATTATTCTGGGACACGAAGGAAGAAATCTGCAGCCTAGTTTACCAAGCAAATTCCACTGCCGCTTCCACTACCCATTACTCCCGAATATAACTCCACAAAAAGCATTTTTATCTTTCTCTTTTTTTTCCTAGCTGGTAAACGCGAGAGCAAGTGATTTTTCACCTCACGTCACAGGCTCTGGGACACGCCATTTGTAAGTTTCCAGCTGGGCGGGTCGCGCTTTACTACAACCACCACCTTGTGTCACGGTGGCCGGGGGAACGGTCTGACATCACTATCATCATCGTCGACAGCCATACTTATTTCATCATCATCTTATTTGGTCATATTAATATCATCATCACCTTCCTCTGCCATACTACCTTTGTCATCTTCCGCTGTCATACAAACGTCACTTCATCATGTTCGGCTCCCATAATAGCCTCATCACCTTCCTGTCAGATTAACTTTAACATCTTTCTCTGCATCTAACTTCAGAGATGGTAAACAAGAGGAATATAGATGTCTTACATAAAAACCTCAACGCTTACTACCAGTGAAAAGTGAAATATCTTTCTCTCTCTCTCTCTCCTGGTCCCATTGTGAAAAATAACGAATTGTTTACAAGTTTCTTTTATTTATTTACGTAGAAAACCTGAAATATCTTAATTTCCCAGCAGCCTTAACTCATCATGGCTAAAACTTTATTCAGTTTATAAATATTTACAATCAGGATGTATATACAGCGTCAAATACTTGATAAAACCTTTCATGTTCTATACCTATTGATGATATCGGGGATGATCGCTCCCGTGCGTAGGTCTTAGATCACGTTTAATGCTTAATGGCCTGCTCGGTCATGCTACTAGTGCATGATGTATGCATGGACGACATATGCATCATGGCCAGGCTGATCAGGAATGGATTTTCACGTTCTCCCATGAATGAGAAGTCTGCTGGAAACATCCCCTTATATCTGAAGAGAGTGTTGAACAACCTTCACTGTGGATATTTTGACCATCTTCAAGAGGGAACTGGGTAAGTTTCTGATCAGCCGGGCTGTGGTGCATGCTTTGGAATGCACGTGGCCAGTACCAACAGGCTCAATGATCAGGGCGTCAACAACGAGGCTTGGTCCGGGACTGGACAGCAGGGAAGGTGACCCTGGAATCGACTACAAGTAACCTACAGGAGCACTACACTTGGATTCAGTAGCGGAAACAATTTGTGTTCACACAGTGCGACATTTAGATCCTCATTCATTATTTAAAAACTCTCAACAAGGCTTCCGGGGGAAAGGTATTCATGTTCAACATATCCCTTCCGAGTGGGGCTGGGGAAAATGCCGTGATCCTGAAGGGATCTTGATCCAAGGAATCGGAGCTACTCCTCTCCTTCCTGTGATAAAACTAGATTACCTTCCATCCCCCGGCGCCGTGTTGTCGTGTGGGGTTCTTGAATGGCTTTGGTAATAACACAAACGCAGATTGGTTGGTAACTTATATATTGGTGAAATAATAATGGGAGAACACTCAGAGCCGCCTTCGCTGTCTACTCTCTGCTATCCTGTCTTGAACTGAGGCCCAGTGAGCGAGGGACGCTCATGGCATTCAAAGGTTGACCTCTGACATAGCTTGGTCAGCAGAAAGACTAGTAACGGACAGTGATCACGTGAAAGGCTTGTGACTCACTAACGGTTGGTAAGATAGAAAATACTACTGCTGAACTACTACTGACAGTGTGACTCTTCCCATTAAAATAATTATGCTCAAATTTTATAGATTTTTTATATTTTCCAAATATAGGAAACACTGAGAGCAACACCGTCCACGTGACATACACTCAGTTTCAAAATATTTGGGAAGGAGTTCAAAACTCTTTCAAAACTGAAATTATGTACAGGCAGGCCCCGCTAATACAGCAGGTTAGGTTCCGGGTTACTGTTGTAAAGCTAAAATAGCTGGAAAGTGAAACATAACCTTTTTTCACTTTCAAGTGCATATAAAAGCATGTTTACACTATCATATATTAAGTGAACAACAAAGCTAGGCCTTAAAAATGCATATACAGTACACACATTACTTATCTTAAATATTTTCATCTTAAGGTATAGTGAGCGGTGAATATATTTATTGTAGGAAGTCTGAACAAATGAAGAATGGTTATACCTTTGATATACCTTTACCTTTGATATAACTGAAAATCGCTGCATTAGTGAAATGCTGTAAAACGAAGAGCTGTAAAGCGGGGCCCACTTGTATTATTAAGTCTATAGAAACAGTCATGTACTAATATGGCTTTAAAAATACATGACGAAGTCGCATGAAACACCGTTAAGCCAGTATAATAACGTTTCGCTCAGAGCTGTGGTGAGTGTGGGGTGGAGGGTTGTGGGGAGTGTGGGATGTAGAGGGTTGTGGGGAGTGTGGGGTGGAGGGTTGTGGGGAGTGTGGGATGTAGAGAGTTGTGGGGAGTGTGGAGTGGAAAGGGTTGTGTGGAGTGGAGAGGGTTGTGGGGAGTGTGGGGTGGAGAGGGTTGTGGTGAGTGTGGAGTGGAGAGGGTTGTGGGGAGTGTGGAGAGGGTTGTGGGGAGTGTGGGGTGGAGAGGGTTGTGTGGAGTGGAGAGGGTTGTGGGAGTGTGGAGTGGAGAGGGTTGTGTGGAGTGGAGAGGGTTGTGTGGAGTGGAAAGGGTTGTGGGGAGTGTGGGGTGGAGAGGGTTGTGAGGAGTGTGGAGTGGAGAGGGTTGTGGGGAGTGTGGGGTGGAGAGAGTTGTGGGGAGTGTGGGGTGGAGAGGGTTGTGGGGTGGAGTGGAACAGAACATTCGAAAAAATATTCATTGACAATACAATTTGTTCTGTATTCGTGTTCAATGTCTGTAGTTTATTTGATTACCCACCACGTCCCCCCTCCCTCCCCTCTCCTCAGGTTACCAACCTCCCTCCCTTCCCCTTCTCTCTGTCTCTGTCTCTCTCTCTCTCTCTCTCACTCCTCTCTCTCTCTCTCTCTTAACTGCCAAGTTTATATTTCCTCAAATTTCCAGGAAGTTATACAAGTTCTTCAGCACGCTCTCCTAGATATTGCCTTCCTCCCCTCACCGCTCCTCTCCCTCTTCCACAACAAACTCTCCCTCCCCTCTTCCTCTTCCACAACAAACTCTCCCTCCCCTCTCCCTCTTCCACAACAAACTCTCACTTCCCCTCTCCCTCTTCCACAACAAACTCTCCCTCCTCTCCTCTTCCACAACAAACTCTCCTCCCTCTCTCCTCTTCCACAACAAACTCTCCCTCCCTCTCCCTCTTCCACAACAAACTCTCACTCCCTCTCCTCTTCCACAACAAACTCTCACTCCCTCTCCCTCTTCCACAACAAACTCTCCTCCCCTCTCCCTCTTCCACAACAAACTCTCACTCCCTCTCCCTCTTCCACAACAAACTCTCCCTCCCCTCTTCCTCTTCTACAACAAACTCTCCCTCCCCTCTCCCTCTTCCACAACAAACTCTCCCTCCCCTCTCCCTCTTCCACAACAAACTCTCCCTCCCCTCTCCCTCTTCCACAACAAACTCTCCCTCCCTCTCCCTCTTCCACAACAAACTCTCACTCCCTCTCCTCTTCCACAACAAACTCTCCCTCGTGTCTTCCTCTTCCACAACAAACTCTCCCTCCTCTCCCTCTTCCACAACACTCTCCCTCCCTCTCCTCTCCACAACACTCTCCCTCCCTCTCCCTCTTCCACAACAAACTCTCACTCCCCTCTCCCTCTTCCACAACAAACTCTCACTCCCCTCTCCCTCTTCCACAACAAACTCTCACTCCCCTCTTCCTATTCTACAATAAACTCTCCCTCGTGTCTTCCTCTTCTACAACAAACTCTCCCTCCCCTCTTCCTCTTCCACAACACTTTCCCTCACCTCTTCCTCTTCCACAACAAACTCTCCCTCATGTGTTCCTCTTCCACAACAAACTCTCCCTCATGTCTTCCTCTTCCACAACAATCTCTCCCTCATGTCTTCCTCTTCCACAACAATCTCTCCCTCATGTCTTCCTCTTCCACAACAATCTCTCCCTCACGTCTTCCTCTTCCACAACAATCTCTCCCTCACGTCTTCCTCTTCCACAACAAACTCTCCCTCATGTCTTCCTCTTCCACAACAAACTCTCCCTCATGTCTTCCTCTTCCACAACAATCTCTCCCTCATGTCTTCCTCTTCCACAACAAACTCTCCCTCATGTCTTCGTCTTCCACAACAAACTCTCCCTCATGTCTTCGTCTTCCACAACAATCTCTCCCTCATGTCTTCCTCTTCCACAACAATCTCTCCCTCATGTCTTCCTCTTCCACAACAATCTTTCCCTCATGTCTTCCTCTTCCACAACAATCTCTCCCTCATGTCTTCCTCTTCCACAACAATCTCTCCCTCATGTCTTCGTCTTCCACAACAATCTCTCCCTCATGTCTTCGTCTTCCACAACAATCTCTCCCTCATGTCTTCCTCTTCCACAACAATCTCTCCCTCATGTCTTCCTCTTCCACAACAATCTCTCCCTCATGTCTTCCTCTTCCACAACAATCTCTCCCTCATGTCTTCGTCTTCCACAACAATCTCTCCCTCATGTCTTCCTCTTCCACAACAATCTCTCCCTCATGTCTTCCTCTTCCACAACAATCTCTCCCTCATGTCTTCCTCATCCACAACAATCTCTCCCTCATGTCTTCGTCTTCCACAACAATCTCTCCCTCATGTCTTCCTCTTCCACAACAATCTCTCCCTCATGTCTTCCTCTTCCACAACAATCTCTCCCTCATGTCTTCCTCTTCCACAACAATCTCTCCCTCATGTCTTCCTCTTCCACAACAATCTCTCCCTCATGTCTTCCTCTTCCACAACAATCTCTCCCTCATGTCTTCCTCTTCCACAACAATCTCTCCCTCATGTCTTCCTCTTCCACAACTCTCCTTCGCCTCTTCTTCCTGGAAAGTTTTCTTCACCTCTCACTCAGAACACTACCTGATTGTGTAGACACAGCAGGGAACGTTTGACTATTGATAGTTACTGGCATTATGGTTCCCTTGATAAGTTCCTCAAGTCAGTTTCTGATCAGGTGGGCTGTGATGCATACCTTGCACTGCGTGCACCTAACACCAACAGCCTGGCTGATCAGTCCACCCACCAGGAGGCTTGGTGTGGGAGCTGGTCGCCTGAGCGTTGACATCCATCCCCTCCCCCACAATACCATCTTCAGCTAAATTCCAACTAAACTGACCTGGCCTCCTGGGTGACGGCGTGGTCAGTCAGGCTGTTGGTGTTCGCTGCACAGTCCAACGTAGGCACCACAAACTGGATCAGGAAGTCTTTTGGTAATTCTTTATATCTGAAGGAAGGGTGTTGAAAACATTTTGAATCCTTTTGACCTTTTATGTTTTTTTTTTCATATTGTTAACGCGCTTATTTTACCCCTGTTTTTGTACCGTCTACATCAAAAGGAGTAACTTCGATGTTTAAATTTGGCTCCCATTACGCTTGAAGTGATCAGGACAGTGATAAAGTTCTCGTCACTTTCTCCAGATCTATAAATCTGCCTTCCTTAAACAGAGTTGTTAAGTGCACAGCAATACACTAAGAGAACAAATGTTCAATAATGCTAATAAGTAATGACTTACGTAACCTAAAACATGAACTTTAACCAGCAATAACAACAGCGAGAGTAGAAGCAACAACAAACATAATCACCACCACCATGACACCCATGTTTACCTTCTGCTTACTCGTGGTCACCACCTATTGAGAGATTTTTTCGTACTCTCGGTCTGCACAAACCTAGCATCTGGCTTCTGAAAGCCACAACACTAGCAACAGCAGCAGCAGAGATAGATAGATAGATAGATAGATAGATAGAGAGAGAGAGAGAGAGAGAGAGAGAGAGATAGAGAGAGAGAGAGAGAGAACATCACTTCATCTGAGATCATTCATTCCTAGAATGACCCGACTCTGGAACATGTTCTCTCGGCATAATGACATCGCTGAAATAAAATCAGTTGACCAAATGAAATCGCTGGTCCACAGATGGTTCCAACTTCATCCCATTCCTTATTTATATGTCTCATAACAGTAAAAAGGTTTTCAAATGAGCTGAGGCAGATAACAGTCCTTGTAAATAAAGGTAGGAACTCATAACCTAACCCTGTAAAACCATTGTGTAGATTAGAGAGAGAGAGAGAGAGAGAGAGAGAGAGAGAGAGAGAGAGAGAGAGAGAGAGAGAGAGAGAGAGAGAGAGAGAGAGAGAGAGAGAGAGAGGGCTCTGGTGGTCTGGTGGCTAAAGCTCTCGCTTCACACGGCGAAGGCCTGGGTTCGATTCCCAGCCAGGGCAGAAACATTGGACGTGTTTCTTTACACCTGTTGTCTATGTTCCCCATCAGTAAAATGGGTACCTGGGTGTTAGTCGACTGGTGTGAGTCGCATCCTAGGACACTGACCTAATCTGCCCGAAATGCTCAGCATAACAAGGGACTTTCTATATAGTAGTATGTCACTGGTGTCAGCTAGGCCTGTATACCATGTACATGTACTTGTAGTAAATAAAGATATTATTATTATTATTAAAAGTATTCAGTAGAGGATGAGTGGGCGTTGGCACCCCTCGTGTGACCTTCAGGACCTGTTCCTGAAGGAAAGGAGCACCACCACCCCATTTTCTTTCGCCTATAGACCTTCGTGTAGAAAACGAGGTTTGGTTCAAGCTCATGAGGCATGGATCAGCAATACCTGGCTTGACCACCAAGCAGAAAACGGGAACTGGGAATGTATGCTGACCAGTTATGTAAGGTTACATGCTAGGATGTATGCTGACCAGTTATGTAAGGTTACATGCTAGGATGTATGCTGACCAGTTATGTAAGGTTACATGCTAGGGTGTATCTCACGACCCATGAAGATAGAACAGCTAAGTTGATAATACGACCACCATTACTGACTACGAAGTATTCTGTCTACCCTTCCTTGGTGATGATGGACAGACACAAGGAAAGAGACGGTGGTTCGTCCCCATCCCTTCTTTCCTTTGTGATGGGACAGACACAAGGATAGATAAGGTAGTTCGTCCCTATTCCTGAATCGCACAGAAGAATTCGTTCCCTTCCTTGGTGATGATGGGACAGACACAAGGAAAGAGACGGGTTCGTCCCCTTCCTTCCTCCCTGGTGTGATGGGACAGACACAAGGATAGATAAGGTAGTTCGTCCCTATCCCTTCCTGCCCTGGTGATGATGGGACAGACACAAGGAAAGAGACGGCAGTTCGTCCCCTTCCTTCCTGCCCTGGTGATGATGGGACAGACACAAGGAAAGAGACGGCAGTTCGTCCCCTTCCTTCCTGCCCTGGTGATGGCATCCAGGTAGGCTGCAGGTAAACAGGAGGTGTGTTTATCCTTCAATAGAACTGACAAGAGATCCCAGAAACCCGACGCTGGCACTGGCCCCGAGGAAGAGAGGTAGGAGGATAGAAAGAAATGGTAGGAGGAATAGAAAGGGAAGAAGAAACGTCGAAGGAGGGGCGGAAGAGTACGAAACGAAGGAGGAGCAAGAGAGGAAGACAAGAAGGAAAAAAATGAAAGGGAAGAGGGAACAAGTGATAAGGGAGATATATACCGAGGAGTAAAAGAGGCACAACAGAGAGGAAGAGAAAGATCAAGAGTACAGGAAGAGAATAATATCCACACACCTCAATAGTAAATGAATAACTAAAGTGTAATAAAAATTAGTTAATGTTCAATAATAACCCAAATGAAGATAGAAAATCAAGAGAATAATTGATCTGTCTATTTCGACTCCCTTCTGGGATCCTCTTCAGCAGATACGTAAATAATACAAGAGTAGCAACACAAGCCACAAGCGACCTCCATAATATTATTTCCTTTAAATGTACACTTCCGTATTACCTTTCATCCCACCATCCTCCCCCTCCATCATCTTCCTCTCACTCTCATGTCATCCTTGTATCCTCCTCCTACTGTAAACCTCAGCCACATTTTCTTCCTAATCTCCTCTTCCTCCTGTATACCTCAACCTTTTCTTCATCCTTCTCATCCGCTGTAATCTTCTTCCCGTCCTTATCCTTCCGCTGTAACCCTCCTCCTTCCACTGTAATCCTCCTCCTTCCACTGTAATCCTCTTTATCCTCCCCTCCCAAGTAATCCAGAAACACTGCTGCTACCAAAACACAAGAAAAACAATTACACATCTGCTTTCCAGCAAGAGAAGTGAAAAACCAGCACCAACACTCTGGTCAGACAACCACCAGCCGGAACGTTTAATAACAGAATTTACTTGCATTACACTTTGGATTAAGTACATATGCCTGTCTGTCTGTACACGGACGGTGGATCGAATCTCCACCAATGCTGAATATTCACACGGATAAAGCCTCGATCCTTAGCCACTATCGAGCCTCCACTACTACTGAATGACGGAGGATCGATCCTCAACCACTGGTTGTGTTGAATTACCCACACGGACAGAGGATCGAGCATCCACCACTGGTTGCGTTGAATGACCCTGAGAGGTTTGCCGTTTCCCATAGGATAAAAACAATTTGAACTTATTTTTAAATGCGGAGTCCATGTGATAGTTGCAGGTGATGGAGGATGGCACAGCTGCAGGTGATGGAGGATGGCACAGCTGCAGGTGATGGAGGATGGCACAGCTGCAGGTGATGGAGGATGGCACAGCTGCAGGTGATGGAGGATGGCACAGCTGCAGGTGATGGAGGATGGCACAGCTGCAGGTGATGGAGGATGGCACAGCTGCAGGTGATGCAGGATGGCACAGCTGCAGGTGATAGAAGATGGCACAGCTGCAGGTGATGGAGGATGGCACAGCTGCAGGTGATGGAGGATGGCACAGCTGCAGGTGATGGAGGATGGCACAGCTGCAGGTGATGGAGGATGGCACAGCTGCAGGTGATGGAAGATGGCACAGCTGCAGGTGGAGGATGGCACAGCTGCAGGTGATGGAAGATGAGACAGCTGCATGTGATGGGGGATGGGACAGCTGCAGGTGATGGGGGATGGGACAGCTGCAGGTGATGAGGGATGGAACAGCTGCTGGTGATGGGGGATGGCACACCTGCAGGTGATGTTAATGGGACAAATACTGGTGACAGGGAGTAGGATAGCTGTTCATGATGGCGGATGGGGTAGCTGCGGGTGATGGGACGCTGGATGGGAGAAAGGATGGGATGAAGGAACAGTAATTGGGAGCGGTAGGAAAAAAAAGGAAGCGGACGAGGCCGAGTATTGAGCCTGTTGTGTGCACCTGTAACACATCCAGTATGTATACTGTTGTGTGCACCTGTAACACATCCAGTATGTATACACCCGAGTCTTGTATCTGCTGTTTACATCTGTCACACATTTATTCAGCTAATTTTACTATGAGACCTGGAGAGAAGTGTTTAGCAGACTCTGGAAGTAGTATCAACAGCAGTGTTTAGCAAGACTCTGGCAGCAGTATCAACGGAAGTGTTTAGTAGACTCTGGCAGCAGTATCAACGGAAGTGTTTAGCAGACTCTGGCAACAGTAGCAACAGTAGTGTTTAATAGACTCTGGCAACAGTATCAACAGTAGTGTTTAATAGACTCTGGCAACAGTATCAACAGTAGTGTTTAGTAGACTCTGGCAACAGTATCAACAACAGGTGGAGACTCAAGTGACTGACACTTAGCTAGTCCTGTCTAATCACTTTCATTATTCGCTTTACTATTGTACCTTTTTCGCTCTTCCTTTACGTCTCTCCTGTCCTCCATGTCGTCTTCATACCTCCCTTTCTTCCCTTCCACACTTTTTTTTTAAAAATCTGCCCATTCCTTTTAATTTCCGTTTCACATCAATGTACATCATATTGTTTAACTTTATTGGGTTATCCTATGTTAGGTGTACGTAATATATTATGTGTGAAAAAATACACTGGTCACGGCCTGGTCACAGACCGGGCCACGGGGGCGTTGACCCCCTAAACCCTCTCCAGATATACTCCAGGTATGTCTTGAACTGTACATAAGTATCTTTTTCCACATCTTGTCGGTATCACCATGCCTTTTTTTCATGTGTCCATAATATGTATCCTCAAGACTATTATAAAAATATAGATTTATGTTTACAACACCTAAATAAAACCTTACCTGCTGCTTGCCTAGCTATTTATCCTCCGCCCTTCCCACCTAGGCAACCTTCTACCCTCCCTCTCCAGTCCTGCCGATAAACAAATGGTTCGGACCGTCACCCCCAATATGGCCTTCGTCGCCTGCCTTGACAAATCACCAACTGGTGTCTTGCATTGCTAATCAGACCAGTCCTCCCTAACGTACTCCTGCCCCTCTCCCCCTCCTCTCAACACCATATCTTACTAGCTCTCAAACACCAACTTCCTTCTCTCCTCCCCCACCAAACGCTGAGAGACTTAAGAAGCACCTAAGAGGTCTGAGCAAAGTTCAGACCTCTACAACACAGTTGTCCTCAAAGATTTGTTAAGTTATATCATGAATTAAGGAAAGATCCTAGACTTCACCTTACGAAACAGACAAAGCAATTGCGATAGTAATTATGGACAAGGTAGATTATAGTGGAAAAATGAACATGTTATTAGAAGACGGGGAACTTACGTGCCCCTTTAAGGAACTTCAACAATCTTAGAAGAGAGAAGGACCAGAAGAGATATAATCATGACATATTTACCTACCTGGAGAGTGTTCCGAGGGTCAACGCCCCCGCTACCCGGTACAAGACCAGGCCTCCTGGTAGATCAGGGCCTGATCAACCAGGCTGGCCGCACGCAGTCCAACGTACGAACCACTCAGAGGATTGGCTAGAGTAGATCGGGTTAAGGTGCTTGAGATGCGAGGAGAGGGAGCTAAGGGACACTGATAAGCCAAATTGACTTTACAAAATATTTGATTATTTTTGTGGTGGAAGAGTTAAGCCATTAGTGGTCATACAGCACCTGGGGAATGAGAGTCGTTCAGGTTTGATCCAAGGAAAGGGAACATAACCAATTCCTTGAGAGGACGTTAGGAAACAGCTCTACAGTCTGGCATACTTATTTGTAATCGATTCCGGGGGTGTTCACAAACAGTTTAGAAAAGCGACAAGTTAATAAGCGAGACATGTGTACAACATCTGAGTATCTTTATTCAGGAAACGTTTCGCCACGCAGTGGCTTCTTCAGTCCAACTTTTCCAGAGTAAAGATACCCAAATGTTGCAAAAGTGTCTCATTTATCGATTCTGTGGGTGAGTGTCCCTGCGGTCTGGTCCTAGACCAGTTACAAGAGCAGGAATGACTGGCCTCACGAGGGCAAGAATTAACAAAGCCGGTGGAAAATGCTTAAGAGACGGGATCAATAAGTTACGACTCGACCTCTGGCAGCACATCAGTGAGAACGGCACGCTAGATCCAACTCCACCTGAGGGTCATCCCAAGCAACAACCCGTGCCAAGTTTCGAGAACATACATTCAATACTTTTCTAGCAGTTGGGAGTTGTCCACTGAGGGGAGGACGGGAATGAGAGAGAAGAGGGGAGGGGAGGTTGGGGGGAGACTTGTACGACGGATGGACGAGCAGTCACGAGACGTGACCCCTAACAAGGAATCATTTTATAATTTTACACACAACATAAGTTGAACATATCCGGAGACAATTTGGAACTCTCGCCTGAACTAGTATAGAAATGAAGGGTATCTGTAATTTTAAGAACGCTGGGGCCTACTAGTGTAATACGTCTCCATAAACACCAAATAACCACAGGGGTTATTTTGCATCTTTTATCGCTCGTTCGCGATTAATGCAATCACGAACAGGGGATTTTTAAGCAATTAACAATTGCGGCTAGCAAGGAATTAAACACGTATTATTTTAGCCCGCCTCGTGGGAAGCAAGTCTATATATATATATATATATATATATATATATATATATATATATATATATATACACACATATACACACAAAGTTTGTTGTAATTCTTATTGTAGGACTTCAAGTATTCTTATGTTACTCAACAAGGGAATTGCAACCTTAATGACCAACGTACAGTAGAAATGCTGTAAAGTTAATTAAGCAAGTAGGTAGAGGTACATTTTGAGGTGAGACCCGCGAGCAGGTACACATTAGACACAGCGATTAGTGGAGGCAGCAGCACCTGTCTCGCTGCTGGGCCACACAGATGTGCTTATTCCCCAAACAATCTGGAAACCAGTTTTTGCAGCTTAAGCAACTCAAACGTCTAAATTGAGACATTCCAGGAGACACAACACAAGAGGTAGGAGTTTTGTAGTAGGCTGGTAGACAGCACTCGTCCAGGGAAGTATTACCTTCCTCAGTAGGCTGGTAGACAGCACTCGTCCAGGGAAGTATTACCTTCCGCTCATATGGGGGTGAAATAGAAGCTTGTTCGAAACGTTTCTCACTCTGACACGATTGCTGATCTTTGCTTTCCATCTCATTAATATGTAAGATGGCAAGTAGATTCCTTCACGGAAGAGAAGGATGCCTTGATGCTGGTGAAGGGCTCTTGAACAGAAATATTGGAGCTGATTGTCTCTCATACCCCAGGCAGTGTATGACCCCTATTGATTTAGCGCTTCCCATAAAACCATTATAATAATAATTACCTAACAGTAGTAGGCACCACAAGGATAGTGAGAGGCTGTCGCCTGGAGCTACCTAGTCATTATGCGTACACACTCCCTTGCGTAATGCGGCAGAGGTGACGCATGTACGGACCTCACACACGCTTTGCATGGTTTTCAATAACCCATGCTAATGTTACACCTTGTTAATAATGTCTTAAAATGAGAGGATAAATGTACACCTATAAGTACTATTGTGTATGGAAGTAAAGGTCGTTGATGTGAAGTAAAGGTCGTTGACGTGGAGCTGCCTGTCCTCCAGAAAAGAGCGTTAGTTTTCGCACGTATTAGAATGAGTAAATTCAACGATCAAATAGCAAAACAAATTATATAGCAATTATATATATATATACGTACTATAGTTAACCACCAATAGACATCCGGCAAGTCATCCTCATCATACTAAGTTAATAGATTATGAGAGTGCAACAGACAAGTGAAGTAGTAGCAGCAGCAACACACACAGCAAGAGGCATTATTTTTGAGCTTCCCCAGCACTCGGGCTTAATGTCCAAAGCTGGGGTGTGGCTTCAAAAGGATCCTGTAGTGCTTGCTGCCTTCGCACCTCCTGACATCGTCTGCTGCTATGCAGCTGCCACACCCTTCAAGCCCAGTGTAGGCGGGGTTTGTGGCAGTCCAAGGTGCCTAGCTTCTCCCTCCGAGCCCCGTGGGGGCGGGGAATGGGGCTAGGCCTGGGGACAGCTGGTCCCAGAAGACGAGGAGGTACTTGTATCTCCTCCCAAAGCAGACATTGGTCTGAGACACTCCTACGACAGGGAGCCAAGGCCGGGCCATCTCTTGGAAAAGGCCCGGGCCGGGCGATTATACCGGCGAATCTACTACCTACCTACTAAGTTAATTGTTTTATGAGTTATCGAAGGTCCAATGATTGGTTGATGCCATATAACATTAAAGCTTATAGACTACACGAAGATCATTAAGACTGCATGAAACCTGTTCACTACCAGTCAAGAATACTGTAACACCTAAAATTAGTACTAAATTCTCAGTATACACAAATATACACCTCTAGATGTATGTATCCTGCATTTAACGCTTCTTGTAAACTTACAAATATTATTTTTTTTATTTTAAGTTGGGTTATACCTTTAATATACCTTTGAATGTTTCCTGATTTAAGCTTTTATCTACAATTTATTTTTTCTCTGGAGTCTCACGGCCTATTATTACTTGAAGTTTGAGTTATCCTCCTAGGGCCATGGCGGCTGTCTGGTGCTTGCCTGGTCAACCAGGCTGTTGCTGCTGGAGGCCCGCTGCCGGCTACATAAACAAATCAAAACGCTTACTTCACCACAAATAAGAAAATTAAAAAAGGCCGCGATATGACTAGTAAGAAGGTGACCGAGCGTAACGTTTAAATTTATATGATTATCATTCACGGTGGGAGAGAGGGAGGAAGAGGCTTCCTCATTCAACGTGTTCTTCAATTAGAGCAGCCATTCTCACACGAATTCCTCTCCGTTTATTTCTGCAACTTTGAAGAAATCGTTAATGTTAATATTATATTCTCGGCCAGGTTAGGTTAGGTAAGGTAAGGTGTTAGGTTTGGTTAACGCACATTAACCTATAATTTCGCGTAATTACCCGACAATAACGAAATTAAAAAAAAAAAGTGATGCGCGGGGCGCATCGTTTCATTTTGAGCGTTCCTTTTCTAACCAACGGTAAAAAAAACCGGAGGCGTTGTTATTATATACATTACTTGCGACGTCACGGTTTGAGGTGACCAATCACAACAAGACAACATGCCCTGGCAAGCATTACAACGTATCTTTTCACTACACCAGGTATTGTTCTCACATACCGGTACCACAATATAACCGGGTTTAACCCCCATCTGGCAACTCATTCTCGCACCACCGGTCATCCTAGTGGTGCGCAGTCACCAAGTTGCCAGATGTATTACTGTGACCGTATTTTTAAGTTGCTTTGATAACCTAACCTCACATAACTTAACCTATGCGGTTTTAAAGCCTGTTCAAGATAACCTAACTTTAATCTAGCCTAGCGTAACTTGATTACATATAGAATTTCCTCTCTAAGTGAGGGTTATTAGCAAAATTATTTTATTCTTTAAAGAAAATAATATTTATAAAGATACAGTGTTCAGGAAATGCATGTAAGAAAATGTAGCAGAGGAGCATGGGAACACTACACAAGTCAAAGACGCGAGAACCAGCCAGAAGTCGAAATGCCAGAAGCAATCAGAAGCACGGAATGCTGGAACCAATCAGAAGCACGGAATGCTGGAACCAATCAGAAGCACGGAATGCTGGAACCAATCAGAAGCACGGAATGCTGGAAGCAATCAGAAGCACGGAATGCTGGAACCCATCAGAACCAAGGAATGTCATACCTTTGACATACTTTTGACGAGTTTCGAGTTTGTCTACTTCTGTAGCCCGGTTCAGGACCAGACTTGTCTGGTGCTTGCCTGGTCAACCAGGCTCTTGCTGTTGGCGTCCGCTGGCCCACATATCCATTACAGCCTGGTTGATCTGGCACTTGGTGGAGGTACTTGTCCGGTTTCCTCTTGAAGACTTCTACACTTGTCCCAGCAGTGTTTCTGATACAATATTAAAAATTCAGGGACCACGGATGATGAAACACTCCTCTATGATTGTGCCCTTAACATCTCTACTTTCCGCTGGGTTTATTTTACATTTTCTCCCATATCTCTCACTTCATATTGTCAACACGCTGTTTTTCTTTGTTGTCTTTTTATCCACTAATCTATGCTGTTCAATTTGTGTTTGCGGGGTTGGGCTTCAGCTCCTGACCCTGCCTCCTAAACTGCTTTTCTCGCCTGGTTTCTTTCCTCTGAACTTTGCGTTTCTGTTTTTAAAATATTGTACTGAAATTCAATTTACCTTGAAAAGTGTGTGTGTATATATATATATATATATATATATATATATATATATATATATATATATATATATATATATATATATATATATGGTTATAACTATAACCATAATTTTTAAAGGGGTGAACCGTAAGCCAGCGGAAGGCCTCGGTTAGATGATCAAAAGCTCCAACGGCGGGTCATCATCTGACTAAGACCCGCGTCAGGAAACACTTGTCGTGTTTCCTGACAAACCTTACCTAACCTAACCTTGAAAAGTTCCTCAGGCACCGCCTGATCAGCCAGGCTGTACTGCTTACATTAGACTGTGTGCTGTTAGCATCAATAGCCTGACTAATCAGGCCATCAACCAGGAAGTCTGGTCTGGGGACTGGGCAGCAGGAGGGCAGTGACCCCCAGAATCATCAACGGCACAAGTGACACTGCTTCATCTGAGTCGTTCCAGTTTTGTACCATCCTAAGACTAAAAATAATACTTCACAACATCCAAGTCAGGATTAATTTTTGTGGGCTCAAGACACTCTCACAGCCGGAGGCTTCAAAACACAATGCAAATAATTTACTTAAAGCAAATTATTAATTTGATTTAGCAGCTTCCGTTTCTCATTTTTTACTCCTCTGACATTTTTTTGGGAGCGTAAAATGTTTTCGGCAGTTTTTGGTACTGTGCTTGATGAACAATCTGGCGCTGGTAGCATCACTATAGCTCGTCTGTGCCTCTAGTTTCCGCCTTTGTCCCCTGTGTCCTCACTATCAATTACTGTATCTTATATATTGTAATCATGTATCCTCTAGTCTTCTTTTCCAGGGTCGTAAGGTTCAGTTTCTTTAATCTTTCCTTATATTGAATGCCCCCTCAGCTCTGGGCCTAGTCTGGTTACAAACCTTTGCACCTTGTCAATCTTCCTAACAAGTTTAATTTCGTGAGGACTCCACGCTGGTGTGTTTATTCTAACATTTGCCTGACGTGCATAGTGCACATTACCAAAGAACAGTCAATGTTTATTTTTAGTGTAAATCATTATTAAAAATATTTGGGTGTGCAGGTTTGGGACCAGTCCTTCAGGATTTTCTTGGTGTATATTATGGTGCACATTTCTCACCTACGTTCCAAGAACCTGTATAGTAACAAGAAGAGTCCAAGGTATACAACGGTGAGAAATGTGTGAATAACAGTGAGTGAGCAAGTTTTCAGTTATGCGAATCAGCAAAGGCACAGAGAGAGAGAGAGAGAGAGAGAGAGAGAGAGAGAGAGAGAGAGAGAGAGAGAGAGAGAGAGAGAGAGAGAGAGAGAGAGAGAGAGAGGATGATGGGTAAGGAGGGATGGAGGGGAGGAGGGAAGAGCACTAGCCCAGTGCAGCAATAACGAGTGAAGAGGGTCGGGCCAGACACACACACACTATTGGAAAGACTGATGAGAACAGCCTGGCGGCGCTCTGGCTCCTGTTGGCACAGAGAGAGAGAGAGAGAGAGAGAGACAGACAGACAGACAGACAGACAGAGAGGGAGAGAGAGAGAGGCTGTATTTACAGTGCACATCTGTCAATCACTGGCAAAATTGCCGACACATCTTGATTCTATAAAACGTCGCTCTGCAGTTGATCTCTTGTTGGACCTCTCCCTCTTGTGCTTCCAGTCACCGCATGATGTGTTACATCTCTATTATGTGGCACCCGCAGTTACTGTGACTGTGGGTGCCAATTTAACCGGGTAATGCTACATTCTTCTGTCAGTATTGTATATCATAAATGTTTTGGTACATTCTTCTGTTAAGTGTAGAAACACTAGGCCTTTCTGGTCTCATTCTACACCAAGAGGTAACTTAAAGTTCGGACTCTTAGAGGGATTAAAGTACATTCTCAACATATATACACAGATACACACCTCTTATGGCATATTGTGACCTTGGGAAGGTGTACTTCAACGACCTACTAAACGTCATTCATAAAGGCCATCGGTGTCTACGTACGTGACTGCCTTCTACATATTTACTTCTACGAAATAAAAATAAAAACTATCCTAAAGTGACACTGTCAGTATCGGTAGGAGGAAATAAAGACAAACTCAAACCATTCAGTAGAGCGAAAGTTCCATATGCGAGACTTGGGAGTGATGATGTCAAAATATCTTACATTCGGGGATCATAGCAATGTTGCTATGGCTACCGTAAGAAAAATGTTAGTCTGGATAACTAGAACTTTCAAGACAAGGAGTGCTGAGCCACTGATGATACTCAAGTCACTTGTTCTTTTCATGCTTGGATACTGCTGTATAATAACAGCCCCTTTTCAAGGAAGGCAAGATTGGTGAGCTAGAAAACATATACAGAACTTTCACTGCCCGTATATATTCAATCAGACACCTGACCAACTGGGAACGCTTGAAATCTCTCAACTGTATTCCTTGGAACGTAGGTGAGAAAGGTGCACCATAATATACACCTGTCCTTAAGAACTGGTCCCAAACCTGCACACCGAAATCACTCCAGAGGACAAGAGACTTGGCAGGCGGTGCAAAGTATTCCCAGTAATCGTCAAGGGCGCAACGAGCACACTAAGTAAGAACCTGGCAAGTGTTAGAGGTCTCCGACTTTTCAACGTCCTCCCTTCGTGAGTGAGGGAAATTACTAACAAACATTGCTACATTCAAGAAAGAACTTGACACGTTCGAATGATGGACTGTATGCGGCCAACAGTAACAGCCTGGTTTATCAGACCTTGATCCACCGGGAGGCCTGGTCCGAGACTGGGCCGCGGGGGCGTTGACCCCCGGAAACATCCTTCGGGTTACATCCAGTAGTGTCCCCAAGTACCTGTTCCTCGCTCTCTCAAAAAGCCTGTCCCTGTCTACCCTATAAATTCCTCTGGGTATTTTGTATATTATCACGTATTCACTGGTTCTTCCGTCCTCCAATGTTGTTAGATTCACCTCCATTAGCCTCTCCCCGTAACTTATAACCTTACCTCTGGAACAAACCTCGTTACATACTTCTGAACTTTCATCCTGTTTCTTAACATTTTTTTTAAGTGTGGATTCAATACTGGTGGTGCAAATTCCAACACACAGGCCTGACATATGTTGTATAAAGAGTTCGGAATTGTGTGTGTGTTTACTCACCTAATTGTGGTTGCAGGGGTCGATTCATAGCTCCTGAGAGAGAGAGAGAGAGAGAGAGAGAGAGAGAGAGAGAGAGAGAGAGAGAGAGAGAGAGAGAGAGAGAGAGATCACAATAAATACATTAGAGCGAGAGAGGGAGACAATAAGAGAGGAACAGAGGAGTCATGTCCCCCAAATAATTGCATTTCTTGTGTACCGGTAAATCTCAGCATTGCGTTTTCTGCTGCACTATTTCACCAGCCAGAATCAGTAGCAGAGTTTTTAAATCAGAAAATATCGACTTAGTAACTGAAGTTGAGCACGCCAAGTCTGGTATTTATACACCGAAAACTTCATTGCAAAACTGCGTCACCCGTGTTGCACTGGACCCTGTCCAGTCACAAATGAACTAATAACTTTTTTAAAAAAAAAATTCCCCCTTGTGCTTCTCTGACTATCCTACCTAGTAACCAACAACTTGTACCAAGAAAATTATTTATATACGGCTTTTTATACGTATTTTTATAGGTACACATCCTTAAAGAGTGGAAAAATATAATGGATTTTCTACAAAAATCTAAAGAGTAATTTCATCAAGTCATTTAATCCCCTTTTTTGTATATATTTTAAAACAAATGTCACTGAACGTGGAAAGCACAAAAAATGTAATGTATATCTACAAAAATCTAAGATTTATTTCACTAAGTCACCTTTCTTCCCACCTTCACACTAGAATAACACAGCTTTTCGTACCGTACACTTAAAATATTAGTGCCTATCGACCACGTAAGAGTTACGCTAAATTAAAGGACAATTTGAAAATAGTATACTACTTCATCGTCCGTGACAGAAGAGCGAAGGTTAGCTGCCGTGGCTGACTGTGTTCAGGCAGGGGAGACTAGCATAACACCATGACTTATATAGCAGTTCTTCCATACAGCGTTCACACGTCCAGTATTAGGGCGTCTGCCTTGGCCACCATTTCCATATTGAAGGTGTGGGCTTGCTAGCGCGCGGCTTTGAGTGTAATGTGACGTGCCTGTGACCGGTTGCCTGAGTTATACACTCACAGTCAGGTATTCCTGTTGACCACCTGATCAACCATGCTGTTGCTGCTCGTGGAACACTGTTGGACGGCGCTTGATACGAGCCAGCGTGTTACTATCTTTCCTTAACTAAGACAAGAAAAATGTGTTGCTTAATAACGGTCATACTAAGAGTACCTTAACCTTTAAGGGGAAGGGTACGCCGTAATGTTGATGCAGGATTCTTGATTCAAGAAAACTGGAGTTACCCTCTCCTTCCTTGAATCAAACATGATTACCTCCCATTTCCCAGAGGCTAGATAATATTTCTGGGTTCAGCGACTGTACATAAATACAATAATAATAATAATAATAATAATAATAATAATAATAATAGTACTTTCAATGTACATTTCATACTCAATACAGTGAGGGATGGGCGTTCCCCACGCCTTTGTTCCGCGCCTGCACCGCCACAGGCCGGGCTGCGAGGCTACAAGAACCTTGGAGACCCATTACAAGTATCCCAGTACACCACGCCCACCAGCCCAAAACCAGGAAGGCGGACGGGCAGGCAGGCGGGCGGACGGACGGACGGACGGACGGGCAGGCAGGCGGACGGACGGACGGACGGACGGGCAGGCAGGCAGGGTTGTGTTCCACCCACCGTAGAAACATTTTCGGCCCGAGGGGCGAGTTATTGGGCAGCGGAGCGTATTCTTTCACTGAATATACCGCCATAAACAAAGTACAACTGAGACCAACACGAAGCAAGCAAACACCACTAACACATCCCTACACACAAAATACCAATAACACATCCCTACACACAAAACACCACTAACACATCACTACAAACAATGCACCACTAATACTGAACATATCAATACAAACACCAATAACACGATTAATGCAAATACAAAAAGCACCATTAACACAGAACTACAAACAAAACTCTAACATTTTTAACATACTAAAAACAAAACATTAACAGCATTTAACATATTACTACAAACAAAACACTAACCCCTCTAATACATCACTACAAACGACGCTATTAACACCTTCAACATATCACTACAAACAAATAAACAAAATAACAATAACACATTACCACGAAAGAAAAAAAAACATACCATGTAGAAATTCAGGTAATCTAAGAACTACAAAAAACTAATACAATTCCAATGCCTAACGTAAAAAAAACACGAAACGCAAGTCAATAAATACGCAAATATTCCACATAACACGATGTGCAGGAACTCACACTCGCTCAGCAAATCACAGCACCTAGGTTCGACTCCTGGCCGGGTGAATCAAATGAGTTCTAACCAGGTGAATTAAAGGTGAATCCTTGCCCGGTGAATCTATAGGTGAATCCTGGTCAGGTTAATCCATGACATATGGCGAAAGCAAGACTTATTTACCAACTTTTCGCTCTTCAAGAAACGTCGTTAAATGAAACTTGGAATACTCTCTATACATCTTTGATTCACCCTTCGTCGGCTCCTGCTTGTAATATAAAGATGAGTGTAGAGTGAATGTTAGCAGAAGCTTGTAAGATTCACCTGTCATCTCACGAAGTTCTGGTGTTCTCTGGGCTTGATGGAATCGATGGGGAAGGGGACGACCGGGTTTCTTGGAGTAAATACTGGGGCTGGGCTTTAAAATGAGCCGAGCTAGGGAAAAGCTCTTAGCCTGCAAAAATGTATAGGGAAGTAAATTACATTCCTACTCCTGAATCCTTCCGGGGTGAGAGTGCAAAAATATGCTGCAGTCTCAAGGTGGTCCAAGTGAGCAGGAGTGGCGAGTGAGTGTGGGCGGGGTGAGGAATGGCGAGTGTGGGTGGGGGTGAGGAATGGCGAGTGAGTGTGGGCGGGGAGAGCAAGAGTGATAAGGACGTACCCATGATCGTACTGGAGTGAGAGATATGAGAGGAAGTGTAAATTAAACTCAGCGAAAAGCAGGGAAGCTATGGACACAGTACGAGAACATTGATGGAAGATGAAAAGTCTCAACTTAAAACAGAGGCATGGAGATGTAGAAATTCAGAGATCACATGTGAGTGGACCACTATTGGAAGATCATGTTAAACAAATTTTAGCAATACAGCAATGTCTCCAATAACTCTAGTGTTAACAACTGTTCAGCATGACCTGGTTCCACTAGTGGGCCCAATCACAGGTCACCTCTCCAAGCTTCCGGGTCCACTATATAAGTCTCTGGCCTCATGCCTCTGGTTTAGGCTAAAAGACTAACCATCTCCCACTAAGGCTAAGGGACTGATTACTTCAAACTACATCTCCACTACTACTGTCTCCAGAGTGGTCATCACCTCTTCTTTTCTTCTTCACACAAATCAATTTTACAAGTTAAGAGTTGTTATTCTACCTCAAAAACTTTTAAATGCTGTACATATGTCTTACTCATCAACTTGTCGGTATTGGATCACTACTCTCGTCAAGTGCCAGATCAACCAGGCTGTGTTGGATACATGGGTCAGGCAACAGCAACAGCCTGGTTGACAAGGCAAAGCACCATAAAAGCCTTGTCCCAGGCCGAGCTTTGGGAGTAGGGAGATTCTCGAAATCGATTACAGGTATGTCACAGGTAACAAGTCACAAAGGGACACTGCCGCCGCCGCCGTCAACACCACCGCCAGCAGTCGAAGTAGCAGATGTAGCGTGGGATGTTTCTCTCCGTCAGCCACATCGTTGTGCTGGAGTTCTCTGGTCGAGTGTTGACATTGTAAATCAAATGGAAGAAAAACTACGTACATGTCCCCTTGGGTCTAAAATATGCATTAATATGAATCCGTTAGTAGTGTCGTCGTTAAACCCCAGGAGACTGCAATGGAACAGATGATATACCTATATTAAAAACCCATTACATAAGGAAATTATGATAAACATTCCCTCATGCTATATTCAAGCAATTAAGATATTCACACAAACTGACATAACTAAGGCCTAGTGTGGGACCGGGCCGTGGAGGCGAGGACCTGAATCGACTATAGGCAAGTAGAATGCCTCACTCGAATATAACTACTCTACCTTAAGTTCTTTACAGAAAATAAATACATTTTAAACATTGCTGATTAAAAGCAAACATATTTGCATGCTATAAATATTTTTACGTGTACAAAAGCAGGCAGGTAAACACGTTTCATTTAAATATACTGCTTCGCCTCATTGATTAGCGTAAATACAACACCTTCTAAATTCAACCATGTGCATTAATCACATTATTGGATCTCGAATAAATACACTCAATTATAAAATTTACTACATAATGATAAAAGTTTCGCTTGAGGTGTGGGGCTTGATGTGGGGCTCCGGATAACAAAAGCGTGATGATGGATCACTTTCTGACAGTAGCAACTGCCTAGTGGATCATGAATTAAGAGTGGGAACGACTTGTTGGATCACGAGCTAAGAGTAGCAACAGCCTGGTAGATCAATATGCGCATCACTAATGGGTTGTACTTCAAAATTTATATATATATTTGATAAAACCCCATTTAGATTACGCTTCTCGATTCTGATTTGCATATTAGAGAAAGAACATAAATGCGTTTAGTTTAAAAATATACAGAGAAGGATGACAAAGTTGATCAAATGTATCAGAAACCTTTCCTACGAAGATATACCGAAGGCACTGAATTTGTAAGACGTAGTATTATGGGGTGGCTATGACTGAAGTGTTCAAATGGAAAACAGGAATGAATAAAGGGGATATAAATAACGTGATGAAAGTATCCAACCAAAACAGAACTCACAGCAATGGATTCAAGCTGGACAAATTTTGATTTTGAAAGAATATAGAGAAGTATTGGTTTGGCAATAACTGAGCTGCAGCTCAGCCATTGAGGTGAAAACTTTGGGTAGCTTTAAATAAAGGTTGGAAGGTTATATGAGTGGGTGTGGTTGGGCGCGAGTTTGATCTGTCTAGTATTGGTAAATAGGCATATTGCAGTGTTGACTCTTAGATGCTTATGCTCTTATACCGTGAAAAAACCGTAACAGCCACCATTCTCTCTACACTACATGAAGGTTGAAGCTACCATCACTCTACACCACATGAAGGTAGAAGCTACCATCACTCTACAGTCTACACACCACATGAAGATTGAAGCTACCATCACTCTACACCACATGAAGGTAGAAGCTACCATCACTCTACAGTCTACACACCACATGAAGGTTGAAGCTACCATCACTCTACACATGAAGGTTGAAGCTACCATCACTCTACACCACATGAAGGTAGAAGCTACCATCACTCTACAGTCTACACACCACATGAAGGTTGAAGCTACCATCACTCTACACATGAAGGTTGAAGCTACCATCACTCTACACCACATGAAGGTAGAAGCTACCATCACTCTACAGTCTACACACCACATGAAGGGTGAAGCTACCATCACTCTACACATGAAGGTTGAAGCTACCATCACTCTACACCACATGAAGGTAGAAGCTACCATCACTCTACAGTCTACACACCACATGAAGGTTGAAGCTACCATCACTCTACACATGAAGGTTGAAGCTACCATCACTCTACACATGAAGGTTGAAGCTACCATCACTCTACACATGAAGGTTGAAGCTACCATCACTCTACACATGAAGGTTGAAGCTACCATCACTCTACACATGAAGGTTGAAGCTACCATCACTCTACAGTCTACACACCACATGAAGGTTGAAGCTACCGTCACTCTCCACATCACAGGAAGGTAGCAGCTACCATACCACATTATGTGACGGTAAAACGCTATGCGGCACCATCACCCGAAGCGTAAAAAATAAAAGTTCTTCCAGAATATTAAATGCTAAAGATTCCTGGATGTTACAAGGTCTTTCCCATCTGCTTCTAAACCTGCGCCAAGTCCGTTATAAGGGTCGATAAAAGATTTCCTATTTACCGGCGTTGGAGAGAAGAAACACCGTGGTATCAATAAAATTCAATACCACTAACTCGAACCAGTGACTTTAAAAAGTGTCAAGTTTTTTTACCCGAGTCGGGTTTGTAGCTATGTCCTCACATACTCAGCAGCCTCCACTGACCCACCAACCCAGGCGAACCGATGCTCAGTTGGTGGATTTCCAATAATGAAACGAGCTAACAGTTTTCTCAACAAACATAATTCCGCCCTGGAAAATTGCATGCACTTCAGTATAAAATGCATTATGCGCGGTTGCACTTAGATACCTGTAACAAACACACTACTTCTTTTGACACGCATGACGTGTACAACTTATCCCGGCGCCCAACATGGCCTGTTACCTGGAGTTTACCTGGAGAGGGTTTCGGGGGTTAACGCCCCCGCGGCTCGGTCTGAGACCAGGCCTCATGGTGGATCAGGATCTGATCAACCAGGCTGTTACTGCTGGCCGCACGCAGACTGACGTACGAACTAGAGATGCATCGGATGTGAAAATTCAGATATCCGCAGATGCGGATGTAAGAAATTGTGCGGATGTCCCGCGGATGTTGATGCGAATGTAAGAAACTGTGCGGATGTTCCGCGGATGTTGATGCGAATGTAAGAAACTGTGCGGATGTTCCGCGGATGTTGATGCGAATGTAAGAAACTGTGCGGATGTTCCGCGGTTGTTGATGCGAATGTAAGAAACTGTGCGGATGTTCCGCGGATGTTGATGCGAATGTAAGAAACTGTGCGGATGTTCCGCGGATGTTGATGCGAATGTAAGAAACTGTGCGGATGTTCCGCGGATGTTGATGCGAATGTAAGAAACTGTGCGGATGTTCCGCGGATGCATATGCGGATATCTGTTTACAGTAAAATGCGGATGCGGATATCCGATACATCACTAGTACGAACCACAGCCTGGTTGGTCAGGTACAGATATTTTCCCAAACGGCCATACACATTGTTCAATGCATTGTTTTTATTTAGTTACTGCCAGATTTTCAAGATTGGTAATATACAGAATAAACATTCGAAAACTGGGAGTCAGCACGATTGTTCTCTATATAAAATATTAAAATGTTGATATAACTGGCATATATATATATATATATATATATATATATATATATATATATATTTTTTTTTTTAAGTCGTGCCGATTAGGTAAACTGGCGATTTTGGCTTAAATAGCAACGCTCACCTTGCCATATAAGACAAGTGAAAATTTGTGTATGCAATAATTTCGCCAAAATCATTCTGAACATAACGAAAAAAATATATTTCATTGTGTTTGTTTACTATTAAATTAATGTTAACGTATCTAAAATATATTTAGTTGGGTTAGGCTAAATTAAATTGCGCTTGTTGTAATAAGGTTAGGTAGGTTTTCAAAGTTTCTCTTGGTAAAAAATTATAAATTCTTACATTAACATAAATGAAAAATATATCTTTAAACGTATAAGAGAAAATTTTAGAAAGGACTTAATTTTAGATGAGTTCTTGCTAATTGACCAGTTTTACCTAATCGGCACGACATTTTTAAAAATATATATATATATATATATATATATATATATATATATATATATATATATATATATATATATATATATATATATATATATAATATATAATATATATAATATATATATAATATATATATAATATATTTATATATAGTATTTATGTGCCGAATAGGTAAAACTTGTCAATTAGCAAGAACTCATTTAAAATTAAGTCCTTTCTAAAATTTTCTCTTATACGTTTAAAGATTAATTTTTTTATTTATGTTGATGTAAAAGTTAATAATTTTGTACCAAAAGAATCTTAGAAAACTTACCTAACCTTATTATAACAAGCGCAATTTAATTTAGCCTAATCCAACTAAATATATTTTAGATAAGTTTACAATAATTTAATAATAAACAAACACAATGAAATATATTTTTTTCGTTTGGTTCAGAATGATTTTTGGAAAATTATTGCATACACAAATTTTCGCTTGCTTTATTCGGCAGGAAAAGAGTTGCTATTTAAGCCAAAATCGCAAGTTTTACCTATATATATCTGCAAACAATTGCAGACAGGCGATCTCAACAATACAACAGTGTATGATCCAGGTTAAAAGGTCTCTCCATATTCACACAGGAAAGCAGTGTAAGTCAGTGTGATCAAAATACCCTACGTTATTTAATCTTATATTAAATTAAGAGAGTTGCCCTCCTCTTGGGTTCAGAGCACTGGTAAATTTATCAATATTTGTGCTTTTTTACAAAAGAAATATTTGCTTAAGTAAGATTATCGCAAGAGCTTTCCCCCACATCCTCGTTTGTGAAATGTGCATCCAAGAATAGCTAAACTCAGAAAATAACAGGAGAATACTGGTTCTGACGTTACCTTATCTAACCAAACTAGTTTAATCTGTTCCATCCACCAGCCTATACACTTAAAAAAAAGTCAGACCGCAGAAATTTGTGGTGTGAATACCAGAGTTTAAGCTTTTACCATCCGCTAATACTCCCCGATGCGCTTTTTGTTAGCTAAAAATACAATTCCACTTTATTGACTCAATCGGACCTAAATAGTGTACATCCACAACGACGCCGTCTGGGATCACCATACAAAGCTTACAATTACGTGAACAAAAAATATATCTGTCACACTATTCCCCATATAAAATACGACTAATATTCAACCTCAAGGTGAGTGGTGATAGCAGAAAAAGATGAGAGTGAACTACCATCTAGGCAAAAAGCTTAGGAAAACACGTTATCTGTTCCCCACACACCGTTCTTAGTATCTCGCTGTCGTGCTTATCATGAATTTCAAATCCCTCATCTTGCCACGGGATCAGGGGATTCCAATTCAATTACAATCTTTCTGTTCGGCCATAATTAGGAAAACTCAGAATGTAAACATATCCTCAGGATGTGTGATGACAGTTATAATGACGGTGCGAGGATTCAGGTCACAATCGCCCACGCACAAGTGCCACCACCCCCTTCCTTCCTCACCGACGCACAAAAAAATTAATTGTACATGGGAAGGTAGCAAGTGCTATAAACATTATGAAATTTTACAAATTTACATGTTGTATTAAACATTGAAGATAGGGTACCGCGAGATTAGCTTCGCTCCTGTAGCTACAAATAGGTTATTACACGCATGCTAACTAACAAGGAATGTTGGCAGTAGAATTGATTGATACACTAGGATGAGAAAGTCTGGTCTAGAAATAAAATGAAATATGAGAGTACAGTATTAAGAAAGTGGAATGCCCTAGGGGAGGAGGTAATGGAGACATCCGATAAATCCAAGGTTGAGGGATACATCACACCAGCAGGGTTCAGGGAATGAAGTTCCATCCCCCACACACATGTGAGCACCCACATGCACACAAGTCCTAGGAACGGCTATACATGGGTACGAACAGAAGTTGCGATATTACGTGAAAATTATGAAATAAAAACAGGCTAGAACCAAAACTGCTTCACAGCCACACAAGAGGGAGCTGGACAGATACCTAAAGACAATACCGGATCAGCCGGGCTGTGTTCGTACGTTGGACTACGTGCGGCCAGCAGTAACAGCCTAGTTGATCAGGCCCTGATCCACCAGGAGGGTTGGTCGTGGACCAGGCCGCGGGGGCGTTGATCCCCGGAATACCCTCCAGGTAGAAGGACAAGACTTTAAAGGGCCGAGTAATAAGGCTTAAGCAGGAAGGATAAACAATCGCATAAGACGATACAAAGCACTAAATAGAAAATTCATCGGAATATTGGAAGAAACAAAAAAATGTTGCTAGTAAATATGGGAAATAGAACAGATCAACACCCCCCACACACACAAGATGACAAGCACGAAACTATCCCATACTACCTGAAAGCATATTTCAGGGAGTACTGAAGCAGAACCGTTTACGGTATGAGCCCAATCACCTGGAGAGTATTCGGGGGACAACGCCGCCGCAGCCCGCTCCTAGACAATGCCTCCTGGTCGGTGGTTTGATCAACCAGGCTGTTGGTGGTAGCCGCACGAAGTCCAACGTATGCACCACAGCCAAGCTGATCAGGAAATGACTTGAATTTATTAAGTTCTCTCTCGAAGACAGCCAGGGGTCTGTTGGTAATCCCCTTGTGTATGAAGGGAGGATATTGTAAAGTCTTGATCCATTCATACTGGCAAAGTGCTTCAACGTGATGATAGAAACTGGGGATTATGGGTGGCCTGCAGCTTCCTGGATTGCAAGAAAGCCCTTAACAGGCTTAACAATTCGCAAACGGGCAAAATGAAACATTATCTCTCAGTTCGCAGGATTCGAACCTATGCACTCTGCATCAAAGTATACAATACTTTTGCCACTCTGGGGTCAGGTTGTGTGGCAAAAGAGTACTGTGTATTTTAATGCGCAGTACCTGCGCACTCTGCATTAAAATAGTGCAGGTATTGTACACAGTACCTGCACACTGTATAAAAGCACACAGTACTTTGATACAGTGTACAGGTTCGAATCCTGTTGTGGACTGAGAGATAATGTTTGATATATATATATATATATATATATATATATATATATATATATATATATATATATATATGTGTGTGTGTGTGTGTGTGTGTGTGTGTGTGTGTGTGTGTGTGTGTGTTAGTTACCATTTTGTCCTAGGCACATGTCGATTAGACACTAGGCCTGTTGTATGTATGTTTGTGTGTGTGTGTGTGTGTGTGTGTGTGTGTATGTAACGAAACACTTCGAAATGTTTCGGCCCCGCCGGGAATTGAACCCGAGCCCTCCGTGCGTGAAGCAAGAGTGTGTGTGTGTACTCACCTAATTGTGGTTGCAGGGGTCGATACTCGGCTCCTGGCCCCGCCTCTTCGTTGTCCGCTACTGGGTCTCTGCTCTCCCTGCTCCATGAGCTTTATCATACCTTGTCTTAAAACTATGTATGGTTCCTGCCTCCACTATATCTTTCTCTAGACTATTCCACTTCCTGACTACTCTGTGGCTGAAAAAATGCTTCCTAACATCCCTTTGACTCATCTGTGTGTGTGTGTGTGTGTGTGTGTGTGTGTGTGTGTGTGTGCGTGCGTGCGTGCGTGTGTGTGTGTGTGTATGTTTGTGTATGAACATAAAAATTTCAAACGTGCTAACAAAATGAATATCAGATCACAAATATGAATTACGATACCCTCACTGGCAGATAGAATTTAAAGAGCAAATATGAATAAAAAAAGGAGCACTGCAATAGAACCACTGGTCCTATTGCAATGTAGTATATATTCTGCAGTATGTACTACATATATTCTGCTTAAATCTACTTCAAGTAGAAAATCTTACCTTCAAACAAATATAAGGATGCTGCTTCTTATTTGGATATATACTTTTCCAACCATTTATGCTGAAAGGGAATGGCTGCAAAAAAAAAAACCGCTTACATTCTGGCTAACTAAACCGGTTCGAGGTGTCCTTGTAGTAAGCACCCCTCCCCCATCTGCCCTCGCTTGTGTGCTTTGCAAAACTTTGGGTGATAGATGAAGGCCGCATTGGCACTGTTAAGCAATCTGGAATATTCATCCATTTTACATTTTACCCCGAGTTTAGTGGGGTGTCGCTTAGAGTGTACTTATCGCTATTATGTTGGATGTTTTAGAGAAGGTGCTGTGTCAGTTCCATGTGATCCCGCTCGCCCAGACTCATTATTTTGCATACAGGGCTTTGTTTAGACTTCGCAAAACAAGCTAAATATTTACAAACATTTATCTAAGAACGAAAGAGACTTGAACGAAGTACGCAGTACTATATATACGGCATGGTGTGTATAGTACTGCGTACTTTGTCTTAAAGCTCATAAGTTCGAGTCTCTTCCGTGTTGGAAGTTGTTCGCCGGTATGGTCCCGGCTCAGGTCTTTTCCAAGTCTCCTCCGATCTGAGATAAATGTTTGTAGATACTATAGGGCTTTATAAAATGGTGAGCTTCTGAAAGGCCCAAGAGCATCACTGCCCCATACCTCCACCATCACAGGAAGTTAGTACAGCGCGTCTCGCTCGACTGGTCACCCTGACCATCCTCAGACACTGGGAAGGACTGCCCATCCTGTGGCCCACACACTAGGCAGGCTGATCGCCTCGCGGCCCACACAGTGGAAAGGGTTGGCCTCTCTGCGGTCCCCCACACACTGTGGGCAAGGCTGCCCAACAAACCCCCACGACTCACTGTGGGCAACGCTACTCATCCGGCAGCCTACTCACACACTATGAACAGAGCTGCCTACACACAGTGGCCAGAGTTACCTTCCCCGCGGCCCACACACGCTGTATACCTCCCTTTTGTTCCTACCATGACCACAGAAGCGCCTTCCACAATGATGTTAGGCTCTCCCAGTCTCATCAGAGCACTACCCAACCCCCTTCTCGCGCCTCACTGCACAATAAATGCGATATTGTTGATCATCTATCACAAAGAATATCGTAGTATTTCATAAATGGTGCACTTCAAAGACACCGGCTATGTAAAAGCAAAACAATTTCATTAAAACATTAGAGCATGCAATAATCCAGGCACAAACATTACAAACCCAAAAGATCGACTATAAAACATTTTGTCTATAAAATAGTATATATACTGGTCTGATTGATCAGACTGTTACTGACCGCCACCCGCAGTCCAACGTATGCACCACAACCCGGCCGTTCAGGAACTATTTTGAGGAACCCGTCGAGTTCCCTCTTGACAACAGCTAGGGGTTTATTGGTAATCCCCCTTATGCATGGAGGGAGAGTGTTGAATAGACATGATCCCTTAACACTTATTGAGTTCTCAGTGTACTCATCGTTTCCTGCTTTTCAGTGGAAGTATCCTGCACCGTCTGCCAAGCCTCTTGTATTCGTAAGTAGTAATTTCGGTGTGTAGGTTTGGGAACCAATCCCTCCAGCATCTTCCAGGTGTAGATTATGATTTATCTTTCTCGCCTGCGTTCTAAGAAGTTCGAGGGACTTCAAGCATTCCCGGTAAATTAGGTGAAAGTTTTCTTTTTTGGGGACACCCTACATACCATAATTTAGATATTTTTTTAAATGCAAGATTGTCTTGTGTAGTCTTGGTAAAAGCCGCAGGGAATGAGAAACTCCAACTGCCGCAAAACTACCAGTTGCTGCTTCCTTTGGGTAAGTGATTTACTCAGAAGTAATTGCACTATACATTGTATATTAAATTAAATTTTAATATTAACAGCCAAAAGTTGCATATACGTATCTATAATAATAATTAGTAGTAGTAGTAGTAACAGCAGCGGCAGCAATTGTAATAGTAGTCGTATAAACATGGGGAATTGCTAAACTGTAGGGGGTCTACAGCCCCTGGAGAATGGGAGATATGAGATTCAATCCAAAGAAATGGAAGAGAGTTCGAATTCTTTGGATCATGAGTCTCTATAATTTTTCCAAAGCATTTAAATTATTTTGCGACAGTAGTATTTGACTCAATAACAGTGAAAAAAAACTGTACCACAAGGTAAAGTTCTTACCCTCATCCTTTCTCTCATCCTCATTTCTGACATAGACGCGTAAATCATAACACCATATCTTCCTTTACAGACGATACGATACCAGAATTCGCATGAGTGTCATCCACTGAAGATACTGTAAATCCCCAAACAGAAAACAATATGATGTTCAATGAGAACTAATTTCAATTACTTCGTTATGAAAAAACTTGAGAAAACAAAAACTAGAACGAAGTATAAAACAAATTCTAACCACACGATAGAGCCAAAAACTAATGTCAGAGGATCTCACCTTCAAGGATCACAACAGTGCCATTATCACAACTGCAAGGAAAATGAGAACCTTCAAAACAAGGGATGCCAAGCCACTGATGATCTTCTTTAGTCACTTGTTCTCTAGGATCGAATAATACTGTACATCAGCGCTCCTTTTAAGGCGTGTGAAATTGCAGAGCTGGAGACTGTACAAAGAACCTTCATTGTACGTATAAATTCAATCAAGCACGTTAATTACTGAGAACGTTTGAAGTCCCTTGACCTGTACTCCTTGGAACAGGCTAAAAAGATACATCATAATTTACACCTGGAAAATCGTAATCTGCACACGAAAGCAAAAGCCTCGGCAGACAGCGAAACGTACCCCCAGTGAAAAGCTGTGGTGCCATGAGTACATTGAGAGAAAACACGTGTCAGGGGCTCAAGACTCTTCAGTAGCCTACCCTCCTACATAAGGGTAATTACGAACAGAACCCTAAATGTCTCCAAGAAGGAACTAGATAGGTTCCTAAAGTCCGTTCCTGACCAGCCGAACTGTGATTCATACGATGGACTGCGTGCGACCAGCATGAACAATTTGGTTGATCAGACCCTGATCCACTAGGAGGCCTGGTTATGGACCGGGCCGCTGGGGCGTTGACCCTCAGAACACCCTCTAGGTAGACTCCAGGTAACGGAAAGGACCAGGGTTCAATCCTACACGAAGCGAAACGCATGGGTAAATTCTAATATCTGCTACCCCTATTCACCTAGTACTAAGTAGATACCTAGGAGTTAGTCGAACCTAAGGACCCCAACGGAGATAAGCCACCTACCCTGCTTGGCTTTCTTGGGTTATCCTGGGTTATTAACCCTCCGAGGTTACTAACCTGAATAAATACTTCTCCAAGGCGGCGCGTAAGAATTCCTGCTAAAAGAAGGCATTTATTGTGAATTAAAAGAGAAATGATCAGTGTTAGCCGGGAAGTCATTGAAGCGAGCACCTTGGGAAACTTAAAAATAGGTTAAATAAATACATAAGTGAAAATGGATGAATGTGAGTAAGACATGTCTAGAATGGGCCAATAGACCTATTGCATCTTTTATTATTGTTATTAACATTATTATGGATGAGGACTTGCCTTGTATGGGCCAACAGTACTCTCCTCTTGTTCTTATTACGTAGGCCTATGGCAGTGCTCCTCTAGTCTTATGTATTGCATGGCGTATGATCAAGTAAAGAATTCCAGGATGTTACCCACCATCACTAGAAGTTAGCTACTGCTTCATGTTAATTTCGTGTCAACACTTACTAGGAATCAAATATTACCTAAAGACCAGTATTATAAGTTTTGATAAATAATTAGAGACACTAAAGAGACCACAGTTGTTTAGGCCTTGTGGAAAGTTTATGTTAAGCAGTAAAAGCTAACGGGTATATATAAGCCTACGTTGTCTGTCATTTTACAGCTCTCGACCCTCACGTTAACAAAGGTTAGAGCCTCTAGGCCTTGGCCAAAGCTGGACACAAGTCTCTTTAGTGCCTTGAGTGAATCAACCGCGACGAACATTTATTATCCAGCCTACTCTTCTCCACACCATACCCACCATACACAACTTTTACAGCCTAAAAGTGGTATTTTCTGACCTGGTGGACACATGCAGCCCTCCGCAGAGACGTCCCTGGCTACTCGGTTGTGGGTGGGCGGGGGCGGGGCCACATGAAGGCCCAGCTGTTGGAGTTTGTGCTGGAGGCGAGCCTCCAGCTCGCCCTCCAGACGACCCACCCTCCACTCGAGGTCAAGGTGCCTCCAGCCCAGGAAGCACCAGGAGGACAAGCTGAAGACGACGAAGGCTGCTACCCACGGCACGCCGCCACTACGAGTGGTACTTGTCGTTAGGTAGCTGGAGGGGGACTTGACCTTCTTGGAGTCTCCCTCCGTCAGCGCTTCCGCCACCTTTTCCATAATCCCAGGGGAGTGACTTCAACTCCTAGTGGAACCTGCACTCCACGAGGGTCGCCAAAGTACTGTCACGCATGTGTTACTGATCACTGGCTAATAAACAGCACTAAATTCACTGCCCGCCACTCACGCACCGAAAGAGTAACGGAGGGACTCGTTATTAACACACCCGGCAAGCATGGACACTAGAATACATAAAGGAAACAATCGTACGAGAGACTCACATGTGCCCGGAGGAGCGGCCAACGTCCATTCCCCCTCACTACCTGATCACAACTGAGGCTGCTGCTGCTGCGGCTGTGGCTGTGCGGAATCTCTGCCAGCGACCTCTGGAAACCTCCGCATCACGTCTGGCTGGAGTAGAGAATTTTTCATATGGAATATTTAATACCAAGTTGCTCAGCTTCGGCCGACTTGCTCTACTGCGATTAACTTTATTAAGAACTTAAGTTAAAGTTTATGGGTAAAATTCATTAATGAAGCAGACATGAACGTGGTTATCCAGTGTTGTACAGGATGCAGAGATTTAGAATTTGTCCTGGGGGAAGAATTTTTGCTCTTAGTGAACATACCGCTATGGAGAGTACATTTCCACCCAAATTCTTGATACTCTATTAGCGATATTAACACCTTGATGATGGTAACATTTAGGCATCCTTTACAATTGCAGAAAACCCTGCATAATTTTGTAAAATGCTTAGCTATGAGGCTTAGTTTATATTCTTTAGTGGTTTTAATGTTACTATCCTATTTAGCAG
This sequence comes from Cherax destructor, assembly GCA_009830355.1. NCBI lineage: Eukaryota > Metazoa > Arthropoda > Malacostraca > Decapoda > Parastacidae > Cherax > Cherax destructor. The sequence goes on along the minus strand of WNWK01001624.1, from coordinate 128,243 downwards.
TACACTCTGACATTATATTACATAAACATAATGTGTTTATGGCAACTTGCTCCATATATAGATAAGAATGTAAATAAATCCTGGTTACCACCGTCTTGACTAAGATTTCAAAATGATGCAAGCCAAAGTTATGGGTGTTTGTGTTATTATGTGTAGGTGTTATGCTATTGTGTGAAACAATGAAGACTTGAACCTACCTCCGAGGATTGAACCCCTGATTTTCCTCTATCGAGGCTTGAACCACCCGATCTTCCTCCTTCGAGAACTGTACCCCCGATTTTCCTTCTTTGAGGATTGAACTCCTGATCTTCCTCCTTCGAAGAGTGAACCCCTGATCTTCCTCCTTCGAAGAGTGAACCCCTGATCTTCCTCCTTCGAAGAGTGAACCCCTGATCTTCCTCCTTCGAAGAGTGAACCCCTGATCTTCCTCCTTCGAAGAGTGAACCCCTGATCTTCCTCCTTCGAAGAGTGAACCCCTGATCTTCCTCCTTCGAAGAGTGAACCCCTGATCTTCCTCCTTCGAAGAGTGAACCCCTGATCTTCCTCCTTCGAAGAGTGAACCCCTGATCTTCCTCCTTCGAGGACTGAACCCCTGATCTTCCTCCGGAAATTGAAACCCCGTGAACTTCCTGACGAGTGTGACCACCCGACTCCAGGTATGGGAGTGGACGAGGGAAGAAGGACTCACATGAAAATTGATGGCGGATATAAGAATGGTCACGATAATATTGCAAAGCATTCTGAAATTTAACGAGGCAGTTAGCACACTAGTCACTGATGGGAATAAAGAAAGAAGTGTTTTAAAAATCAGAGACAGAGGAAGACAAATAATTCTTTAACCCCTATTGTACAAATAACTGGAGCATGGCAAAATTATTCCTAACCTTACCTCGTCTACTCTTTCTAAGGAACTGATGGAAAAAAAACTAGAAGTAAATTAAGAGCGAATGATGAAAACAGTAAACATGGGATGAAAGAATATACGTGAGAGGAAATGGAAAATAAATTGGAAAGAAAACGAGATGTATTCCGAGAGAAAGAAATCGGAATGGTCACAACAAACAATATAATAAATATATATAAAGTATATATATATATATATATATATATATATATATATATATATATATATATATATATATATAGATAGATAGATAGATAGATAGATAGATAGATAGATAGATAGATAGATATTAAATTACTATATTTACAAACAAAAAAATTTTTCTCGTCAGCCAACCATTTTCGCAAATCTATTTCCAGAGGAAATTGCTTTAGAATATTTTTGGAACATAAAAACATGCCTTTAAAAAGCGATCCTCACCATATACGCATGACAGCCTAACTGGATGAGTCATTTATGGCTCCCGTGTATGTGTGTATCAGGGTATGGGTGTCTGTGTTCATGCATGTGTGCGTCCCTAAAGTACACACGTGGTACAAACGCTGTACATGGTAAACGTGTTTGCTGCTCGAGGTGTTTATGCTTGTATATAGACGTTAGGTTAGGTAAGATTTGTCAGGAAGCAGGACAAGTGTTTCCTGACGCGGGTCTTAGTTATATGATAACCCGCAGCTGGAGCTTTTGGTCATTTGACAGAGGCCTTCTGCTGGCTTACCGGTGCACTTCTTTAGAAAATTATGGTTATAATTATAACCTTTAATAACCATACTAATAAGTGTAAGTATTATTTGCATGCATTCAGAGATGTATACTAGTCTAATACGTGTGTGTACTAGCCTGTATGTAGTCGCAGGGGGTCATATATGCATATATATGTATGTATGTATGTATGATTGATGTGCACCTCCACTTATAAGTTCAGTGTGATGGTCACTCCAAGGTCCTTTCCCCAAGATTGTACTCCATTTCTGGTTTTCTCTCTCCTTCCCCAAGCTGCATGACCTTGCGCATACTGATCTCTGGTAGCCACTTTGACGATCCTTGCAACCTAAATCCCCATGGAATCCGTCCATCTCGTTCCTGTTATTATTATTCTGACTTATGCCACACTATCAACAAAACGACACACGGGATTCAGAACCAGTTTCAATTTGGACGACGTTTCGCTCTTGATAAAACTGCTTAGAGTCAACCTGGATGTCGTTCCGAGGGTCAACGCCCCCGCGGCCCAGTCATTGACCAGGCCTCCTGGTGGATCAGGGCCTGATCATCCAGGCTGTTATTAGCGAAACATTGTTCAGATTGAAGTTTTTTTCTGCACGTCTTTTATTCATTCTCGTCCAATGTTTATTCACTCGTGTGTGTACTCATGTATTTGTACTCACTTATTTGTGGTTGCAGGGGTCGATTGATGGCTCCTGGCCTCGCCCCTTCACTGGTCGCTACTATAATAATAATAATATCTTTATTTACTACAAGTACATGTACATGGTATACAGGCCTAGCTGACATCAATGACATACTACTATATAGAAAGCCCCTTGTTGTGCTGAGCATTTCCCGCAAATTAAGTCAGTGTCCCAGGATGCGACCCACACCAGTCGACTAACACCCAGGTACCCATTTTACTGATGGGTGAACCTAGACAACAGGTGTAAAGAAACACGCCCAATGTTTCTACCCTGGCTGGGAATTGAACCCACACCCTCGCCGTGTGAAGCGAGAGTTTTAACCACCAGAGATACACTCTCTCCCTACTCCATGAGCTTTATCATACCTCTTCTTAAAGCTTAGTATGAATTATGCTTCCACTTCATTATTCTCCAGATTGTTCCATTTCCTGACAACTCTGTATGTATGTACTCACCTAATTGTACTCACCTAATTGTGGTTGCAGGGGTCGAGACTCAGCTCCTGGCCCCGCCTCTGCACTGTCCGCTACTGGGTCTCTGCTCTCCCTGCTCCATGAGCTTTATCATACCTTGTCTTAAAACTATGTATGGTTCCCGCCTCCACTATATCGTTCGCTAAACTATTCCACTTCCTAACTACTCTATTGCTGAAGAATTGCTTCCTAACATCCCTCTGACTCATCTGAGTCTTCAGCTTCCAGTTGTGTCCCCTTGTTTCTGTGTTTCCTCTCTGGAACATCCTGTCACTATCTGTGTGTGTGTGTGTGTGTGTGTGTATGGTGGCGGTGGTATTGTTGTCAGGAGAAAATAAGATATAAGACCAGCACTAAGACATTTATTATAGAAAATATTTACTCACTGCGAACTCTGTCAATCCAATGTTTCTCTCACAGGGAGCGAAACGTTCCCATAATAAACATCCAGGCTCTACGCTTTTGTCTGACGCGCACACCGGTGTTCGATCCCATGTTTGACCAGGATAGTATTATTTACACGGCACAAGACGTCCAACACCGAAATAAAAAATAATAAAAATGAATCGCTCGCTGGAGTATATTAAAACCAAAACACACTTTAACAGTGCAGAAAAAAAGGTAAATACAGATAAAATAGAAATAATAACCACATAAATATGTAAAAAAAATTATAAAAAAAAATGTAAATATGATCAACTTTTATGATTAAAGTGAATCGGTATATGAATAAATGAGTAAATAAATTGATAAAATTATTTATTAAACAACGAAATAATTAGATTATAATGATGAAAATTAAATAAATCAGATGAACAATTATTTTTTGCAAAAAAATATTGAAAGATAGTAGCTCATACGTCAGTCAAATAAAACTATATATGTAAACGTAACAAAACTTCTTATTATTAACCAAATAAAACTATATGCCGACAAAATAAACTATATGTCAACCAAAAATAAATTATTGGATCATAATCCGCTAGCTCTGATCTCAGACCATGACTTCTAGTTGACGGTCTGATCATTCAAGCTCTTGGTGCTTGTAGAAGGCAGTCCAACGTAGCCAGGGGTCTATTGATAATTATTTGCCCTTGTAAATGAGAGGTGAGTGCTAAAAATAATCTTTGGACATTTCGTGTTTATTGATGTATACAACTTAGTGAACATTGCACCCCAGCTCTTCATTACGGGTGGGGTGCAGAGCTGGAACCAGGGGTGGGGTGCAGAGCTGGAACCAGGCTTCCCAGTATTTTTCATTTACTTATTATGATATCTTTCTCGCCTGAGCTCCAGGGAGAATAGTTTATCTTTACAGGATTGTAGAAGAAGTTAATTTAAAACACTATTATAAACAAAGCAGGCTTGTGTGAGCATGTTAGACACGAGTGGAGGCAAGTGCTTTTTATGATTTGACGTGCTGTTGGAGTGTGACATTCATGAAGGGATTCAGGCTAAACCGGTTAGCCGGACTTGAGTCCTGCAGGTGGTTGGTACAGTGCCTGCACTCTGAAGGGGGAAGTGCCGATATTGCGGTTTGGAGGGTCATTTGAACTGTAATGCCAGTGCTTCTGGCAAGGCGTTGACTGAGTGACAGTGAAAGTGTTTTTTCTTCGTCGGGACACCCTACCTCGATGGAAGAAGGCTAGTGTGTTAAAAAAACACACACAACACACATAAACTCCTGAATTTCTAAATAATTAACTTTGACTTGTATTTAGCCAACCCTACCTTCCCTTCCCGGTAAGATCATTTTTACTTGAGTATGTAATCATAGATTTTTTCTCTTCATTTTCTTGCGCTTTGTTTGTATCTTGCGTGAAGTATTGTGCTGGTCTTGCTGTGTTGTGTGACACCTGGTGCTGTGTTGTGTGACACCTGGTGCTGTGTTGTGTGACACCTGGTGCTGTGTTGTGTGACACCTGGTGCTGTGTTGTGTGACACCTGGTGCTGTGTTGTGTGACACCTGGTGCTGTGTTGTGTGACACCTGGTGCTGTGTTGTGTGACACCTGGTGCTGTGTTGTGTGACACCTGGTGCTGTGTTGTGTGACACCTGGTGCTGTGTTGTGTGACACCTGGTGCGGTTGTGTGACACCGTGGCACCTGCTGTGTTGTGTGACACCTGGTGCTGTGTTGTGTGACACCTGGTGCTGTGTTGTGTGACACCTGGTGCTGTTTGTGTGACACCTGGTGCTGTGTTGTGTGACACCTGGTGCTGTGTTGTGCTGACACCTGGTGCTGTGACTTGTGTGACACCTGGTGCTGTGTTGTGTGACACCTTGTGCTGTGTTGTGCTGACACCTGGTGCTGTGTTGTGTGACACCTGGTGCTGTGTTGTGTGACACCTGGTGCTGTGCTTGTGTGACACCTGGTGCTGTGTCTGTGTGACACCTAGTGCTGATGTGTGTGAACATCCATCAGTGCTGATAGTGTGCTACACCATCACATCAGTGCCCACCAGTGTGCTACACCATCACATCAGTGCCCACCAGTGTGCTACACCATCACATCAGTGCCCACCAGTGTGCTACACCATCACATCAGTGCCCACCAGTGTGCTACACCATCACATCAGTGCCCACCAGTGTGCTACACCATCACATCAGTGCTGACTAGTCAGTGCTACACCATCACATCAGTGCTGACTAGTCAGTGCTACACCATCACATCAGTGCTGACTAGTCAGTGCTACACCATCACATCAGTGCTGACTAGTCAGTGCTACACCATCACATCAGTGCTGACTAGTCAGTGCTACACCATCACATCAGCGCTGACTAGCCAGTGCTACACCATCACATCAGTGCTGACTAGTCAGTGCTACACCATCACATCAGTGCTGACTAGTCAGTGCTACACCATCACATCAGTGCTGACTAGTCAGTGCTACACCATCACATCAGTGCTGACTAGTCACTGCTACACCATCACATCAGTGCTGACTAGTCAGTGCTACACCATCACATCAGCGCTGACTAGCCAGTGCTACACCATCACATCAGCTTGAACTCCAGCTTATTTTAAATAAGTAATTAACAATAAGCTTCTGTAAGAAAACTTCAGATTTGTTTTGGTCTCAAACTTTAGTGATTTTTTTTAAACCAGCTTTTGCAACTCTTCTCAGTGATACAATGATCCGGTATGACCCAGTAAGGCTTGAAAAGGTTGACCTTCAGCTCCTGGGCCCTGCCTTTGAGTTTAATATATTCTCTTTAATACGTATATATGTGTACGTGAGAGAGAGAGAGAGAGGAGAGAGAGGGAGGGAGGGAGGGAGAAAGAGTGGAACAGAGAGAGAAACAGAGAGAAACAGAGAGAGAGAGAGGGGAAGAATGAGATTACTGATCAACAACACACATACATCCAAACACACCAGGAGTAACAAGTTTCAATAACATGTTTCAATAACATGTTTCAATAACAAGTTTCAATAACAATCTCTGCACTTAAATGTTGGAAACGGCTCCGTTATAAATAAATAACAATAATATATTTTAAGGCAGTAATTTGAATTTTTTTTTTAAAAGACTCGTGAAATACTACGATCCAGTTGCGGCATTATTTTGCAAGCCGCATTATGCGAAGTATTTCCGTCCACTTTAATAATATATGCAGAACTGACTTTGAAAATCGTTCATCTAAATAATAATACAAAAAAAATACAGCGTAGGCTATTTCACAGTCAAATTTTTATCAACCATGAATTGAATAAACACAGACTCGTACCTTCAACATAATTCACCCCATTTTTTTTAACAGCGGTGCCATAAATTTGTTTCAAGCTATAAAACACTGGTGATCAAGCTCAGTAATTTATCTACAAATCATTATTTAGCGAGGAACTTGGGCAAAAAGTCCATACTTCAGACAAAGATGCCTTCTTGATGGTCATAACTCAGTCCTAACTTCCTTACAGCAGTTAAAACCCCACACCTGCTACTTTACCCACACTCAACCTATATATATATATATATATATATATATATATATATATATATATATATATATATATATATATATATATATATATATATATATATATATATATATATGTATATATATATATATACTATATTACATTATTGAATTTGCGTTATAAAAACTGTTATCGTACGTGAACTCATTCTAAGAGCTGTTATCGTACCTCAGCTCATTCACATTCTAAGAGCTGTTATCGTACCTCAGCTCATTCACATTCTAAGAGCTGTTATCGTACCTCAGCTCATTCACATTCTAAGAGCTGTTATCGTACCTCAGCTCATTCACATTCTAAGAGCTGTTATCGTACCTCAGCTCATTTACATTCTAAGAGCTGTTATCGTACCTCAGCTCATTCACATTCTAAGAGCTGTTATCGTACCTCAGCTCATTCACATTCTAAGAGCTGTTATCGTACCTCAGCTCATTTACATTCTAAGAGCTGTTATCGTACCTCAGCTCATTCACATTCTAAGAACTGTTATCGTACTTCAGCTCATTTACATTCTAAGAGCTGTTATCGTACCTCAGCTCATTCACATTCTAAGAACTGTTATCGTACTTCAGCTCATTCACATTCTAAGAGCTGTTATCGTACCTCAGCTCATTCACATTCTAAGAGCTGTTATCGTACCTCAGCTCATTCACATTCTAAGAGCTGTTATCGTACCTCAGCTCATTTACATTCTAAGAGCTGTTATCGTACCTCAGCTCATTCACATTCTAAGAACTGTTATCGTACTTCAGCTCATTTACATTCAAAGAGCTGTTATCGTACCTCACCTCATTCACATTCTAAGAACTGTTATCGTACTTCAGCTCATTCACATTCTAAGAGCTGTTATCGTACCTCAGCTCATTCACATTCTAAGAGCTGTTATCGTACCTCAGCTCATTCACATTCTAAGAGCTGTTATCGTACCTCAGCTCATTTACATTCTAAGAGCTGTTATCGTACCTCAGCTCATTTACATTCTAAGAGCTGTTATCGTACCTCAGCTCATTCACATTCTAAGAGCTGTTATCGTATCTCCGCTCATTAAACTACCATCAAAATGATGCCACCCACAACAGTGGACTAACACAACGTAACCTATTCAGTGGTAAGTGAACACGGGGGTAAAGAAACTCACCCATACGTCTGGTCTCGCCCCTACCACTGACCTACTAACCGCCTTATATATCACACAGCACACACACTCAAAAATATATATAAAATAGAAATGAACAACAGATCGTAAACGTAATTATAGAACATAACGATAAAAATAAATACATATAACGGAGACCTACCTGCAGCCGAACACAGCAATAATAATAAAATAAATTCATAATAAAAAGAGAGCTAGAGTATCAGGAGTCCAACTTTATTACTCCACCTTTTAGTTGCCTGATATTATTTCTGCCCAGGAGAGAGAGAGGAACTTTTTTCCCGCACATCAAGACACTCTTTAGAATACATACCAAGAGAAATCCTATCATGTGCAGATAACGTCTTATATTACATCACTTAACTCCTGTTTATAAATGTCAAAAATTTACAAAAAAATAATTAAACTTGAAAAAAAATTCTCTCGGTATCCCTAGATTTTTTTTTCTTCAACTAAGAAAGGAAAAATGTTGGAATCAAGAAGAAGAACCATCTCGGAGCCCTGAAATGATCATAAAAATCGTAAATATCGAAATCTGAAGGCCAGGTCCTGAAGATCTTGTTAACTGCGGGGGCAATGGCGGCGCTACGCCAGCACAAGCGCGTCGCTACTATCGATTTTATTCCTCGCACCAATAAAAAGCTGTGAGAAGTTTGAAGGCCTTTGGTCCGTCACCTCATGAGAGGCTAGGGAAGAGGAGGCTTGATGTTGTACTGGTGAAGTAATGGATATTGGTTGGTGAAGGCTGGTGGTGATGGTTGATGCATTGTTGGCGATGATTGGTGCATTGGTGATGGTTGGAACATTGTTGGTGATGGTTGTTGTAGTATTGTTATGTTTGTTGCATTGTTGGTGAGGCTGATACATTGCTAGGTTGGTGTTGTATTGTTATGTTTGTTGCATTGTTGGTGAGGCTGATACATTGCTAGTGATGGTTAGTCCATTGTTGGTGATGTCCATGTGATATTCGGTGAATTATACAGGCGTTCTTCAAATCGTCTCTGAGGTACACGAGTGAGAGAACCATACGTGTACATGCTACAGGGTCAATATGATCACCATCTGTGTAAATTCACCGAATCTCAGATGACCATCTGATGAAGTGGGAAGAAGCCAGACTCACGATCTAGGAGACCGATTTGCATGAGAGACGCTGCCACGAATCTCCATTGCTCGCCATTTCCAACACTGTCCCCTAGCTCGGTTGGTAGCGCACTCAGCTCACACACTGAGGTCCGTGATTCGATCCCCGGTACTGGTGGAAGTATTAGGGAGTGTTTCCTTAAGACACCTGCTGTCCCTGTTCACCTAGCAGTAAATAGGTACCTGGGTGCTAGTAGACTGGTGTGGGTCGCACCCTGGGGACAAAATTAACCTAATTTACCCGAAATGCTCTACTTAACAAGGGCTTTCTATATAGTATATACGTTGTACATGTACTTGTAGAAATAAAGATTATTATTATTATTAAATCCGGTAGTTTCTGACCAACATAACATTGGCGCTTCCAGCGTCGGAATTTTTTTTTTGTTCCTGTACATACGGTTCATATTCTCATGTCCTGTAGTGGACTGATAAAGCTTCCCTAATGAAGGTGACCCAGTAACTGTCAACTTCTCCAGTAACTGTCAACTTCTCCAGTAACTGTCAACTTTTCCAGTAACTGTCAACTTCTCCAGTAACTGTCAACTTCTCCAGTAACTGTCAACTTCTCCAGTAACTGTCAACTTCTCCAGTAACTGTCAACTTCTCCAGTAACTGTCAACTTCTCCAGTAACTGTCAACTTCTCCAGTAACTGTCAACTTCTCCAGTAACTGTCAACTTCCCCAGTAACTTGTCAACTTCCCCAGTAACTGTCAACTTCCCCAGTAACTTGTCAAGTTCCCCAACAACTGAAAACTTCCCCAATAACTGTCAACTTCCCCAGTAACTTGTCAACTTCCCCAGTAACTGTCAACTTCCCCAGTAACTTGTCAACTTCCCCAGTAACTTGTCAACTTCCCCAGTAACTGTCAACTTCCCCAGTAACTTGTCAACTTCCCCAACAACTGTCAACTTCCCCAATAACTGTCAACTTCCCCAGTAACTTGTCAACTTCCCCAGTAACTGTCAACTTCCCCAATAACTGTCAACTTCCCCAGTAACTTGTCAACTTCCCCAGTAACTGTCAACTTCCCCAGTAACTTGTCAACTTCCCCAACAACTGTCAACTTCCCCAGTAACTGTCAACTTCCCCAGTAACTCAACTTCCCCAGTAACTGTCAACTTCTCCAGTAACTGTCAACTTCCCCAGTAACTTGTCAACTTCTCCAGTAACTGTCAACTTCCCCAGTAACTTGTCAACTTCTCCAGTAACTGTCAACTTCCCCAGTAACTGTCAACTTCTCCAGTAACTGTCAACTTCTCCAGTAACTGTCAACTTCTCCAGTAACTGTCACCTTCTCCAGTAACTGTCAACTTCTCCAGTAACTGTCAACTTCTCCAGTAACTGTCAACTTCCCCAGTAACTGTCAACTTCTCCAGTAACTGTCAACTTCCCCAGTAACTGTCAACTTCCCCAGTAACTGTCAACTTCCCCAGTAACTGTCAACTTCCCCAGTCCGTCGTGCATTACCTAACTGTCCCTACTTTAACCTCACCTTCTTGCAAATATTACAATGTCGCACGTGCCACATAATAACTTGACAAAGCCAATCCCCCCTTTGGGTGAAACGTTGCCATTGCAATAAAGGCTTTGTTGTCTGAAAATAGTGTAGTATTACCATACTTGTCGGCAACCCTGCCATTCCATAACAATAACTGTAATGTTGGATTTCAGTTTTCCTCAAAATACTCATTGATAATACTATTTACAAGTCCCTACATCGTAGGTCATTGGTGCAGTGCTGGGGATGGAGGCCTGATATTATTATTATTATTATTATTATTATTATTATTATTATTATTATTATTATACTGCGTCGATGACATTTAGCTATAATCTTAATGCAGTAATGCTGCGCCACTAGTGCATTAGTTTAATCTAGTTGCGTCATTAGTACAATAGTTCAACAACAGTTGCGTCACTACTACGCCAGTTTAACCATAACTGCGTCATACTAGGTCAGTTGAACATTTTTTTCTCTGCTTGACAGGCTTGCCTTGCGTCGTGGATACATGACGGGTGAGCAGCGTCATCCAGGCTGTACTGCTCTTACGACCTCGCAAACCAGTTCTAGAAGTTCGCCTTGTGACACTGAAGCTGCCCTTCCCATTAGTACCCTTATTTTTCTAAGATATTTAGATAATAAACGATGTAACAGATTTTCTTCGGCTACGTGCAGTCCAGTTTATACACATCCACTTAATACTCATAGTTGATGTGTGATTGATGCATTCAACGTAGGAAAACTGAATACCAGGGAACGGTATCTCACAGTGTAATTCCCCAGGGGGTAGCACCCCACACTGTAATTCCCCAGGGGGTAGCACCCCACTGTAATTCCCTAGGGGGGTGGCACCCCACACTGTAATTCCTCACGGGGTGGCACCCCCATGTGTCATTTCCTAGGGTCATAACTCAGTAAAGTGAGTCAGTAAGAGTCAGTCAGTATATTATTCCGTCAAGTGTTTTAAGTAAGGTGTTATTGTCTGTTCTAATATGTTCACTTACAGACTTTAATATCAGTAAAGTTACAGTACATATTTCTGTGAGCATCATTACTTTCACTGCTTAAACAACATATATATGTTTGTTTACATTCATATGCTAGTTACTGAGAATTACTTGTGTAATTCTGGACATCCAGTGCAGTAAGTTCTACGTTTTTTAATTCTTGTTGTATTCCTTTATTATAGCAATTTCAAGTAATTTCTTATTCCATATAGAAATATGGGGATAAAATGCTGTATCATTGATGTTAATATTGAGGTTAGGTTAGGTAAGGTTTACCGGGAAAAATGACAAGTGTTTCTTGACGCGGGTCTTGGTCATATGATGCCCCGAAGCTGGAGCTTTTGGTTATCTGACCGAGGCCTTTCCCTGGCTTACCGGTCCACCCCTTTAAAAATTATAGTTATGTTGAGGTGAATTGTAGCGTTAATGACCCGTGGTTCATATTACCGTGTGGAAGTATTAACTAAGAGTAGATGGACAGAGCCTAGTCAAACCACTATTGCAATCTTCATGTTGCAGAGCGTTGATGCTCCTCGGGTGGTGCTAATATCCCTTCGGCTAGTTGAACAACTATTCACGTGTAAACAACTTAATTAACTAACAGATATAAATCTAATTATCTTGGCCACGTTATAAAAAATCTAATTACTAAGGCAACAGAATTTGAACTAGATGGGTAAACAGGGTAAAAATAATGTATTTAATTAGGGAGTACATCTATTAAACGGCAACAGCAGACAGTTACATGAAGTATTAACACGAATCTGAACACCTAATGGGGAAGATGGTGCAGTGGGTACATTAATGAAGCAGCAGCTCTGGGGGTACAGGGTTCGACTCTCCCGTTAAGGAACAGCGTTGACCTGATACCCTGTTGGAGTTATCACAGACTTGACCATGTACCACCTAGCAGCGTGTCCTAAAAAATGAACTCAACTAGTCCACAAATATCCAGGTTAATTAGGGATATATATATATATATATATATATATATATATATATATATATATATATATATATATATATATATATATATATATTATATATATATATATATATATATATATATATATATATATATATATATATATATATATATAATAACGGCTTGACAAAGCTCCTGGAGAGCGAAACGTTGCCACAGTAAAATGTCACATTAGTTGGACTTGTGTCCTTTCACCTAAAATATTGTCGGTAATTCTACCAACATTATTACAAGTACTAGTTTGTCAATAGAGGTGTAGATGAGTAGAACAAACTCCCAGGTAGTGTCATTGAAGCGATAATTTTGGGTAACTTTAAAAATAGACTGAACGGGTGTATTGAGTGGGTGTGAATGGATGTGAACTGGACCTGCCTAGCATGGGCTAATAGGCCTATTGTAGTGTTCCTTCATTTTTATGCATATATGTTCTGTCCTGTTGCAATCTAGTATTCGTATATTCCACTGTGACTTACAATTTTTTACTTCGTAATCATATCTCTACTAGTTGTCCCTTTATTAAAGATGGTCAGGACCAGTGCCCCATAGTGCCCCATAACGCCCCATAGCATCTCTTAGCTATGCTTTAATAGTGTTGCTAACGTTTGGACATTTTCGAGCTGGTGCCTGTAGGCCAGTGCAAGGTGTGGGTACAGGTGTGAGGGTGCAGATGCATTACATATTTGCAATTACCTATTTGATTTCGGTCGGGGAGGTGAGGAAGAAATCCAATCTCCTGAGGTCCTCTTAATGACTTTCTGGGATGTGGGTGAGTGGATGGTTGTGGGTGTGTATGTGTGGGTTGGTACTGGCGGAATTGTGGGTGAGTGTAGAGGACAGAGAGAGCTGGGGTGTGGGTGAGTGTAGAGGACAGAGAGAGCTGGGGTGTGGGTGAGTGTAGAGGACAGAGAGAGCTGGGGTGTGGGTGAATGAGAGCTGAGGTGTATGAATAAGAACTGGGGTGTGGGTGAATAAGAACTGAGGTGTGGGTGAATGAAAGCTTGGGTGTGGGTGAATGAAAGCTAGGGTGTGGGTGAATGAGAGCTAGGGAGTAGGTGGGTAAGATATGGGGGTATGGGTGAATGTGGATGAAACTGCATGCGGGTTGGAAATGTGAAAGGATATTGTGTTGTAGTGGAGCATCTGAGGAGGCACATATTACCAGCGGAGATTAAGACGTCGGAGTGGAGTGGTGGAGGTGGTAGTGTCGGAGTGAAGTGATGGAGGTGGTAGTGATGGAGGTGGTGGTGTTGGAGGAAGTACACACCTCCAGCAGCAGCACCAGGCAGGGCGGCGGCCCAGACCAGCACCAAACTCGTCCCTGTGCTCCTCTACACTCGCTGAATTATACCACTCATCACACTACTCTTGATTTATGACCAAACTATTCCACTCCCTTCCCCCTAGTTTTGTACACTCTTTGATTTTGTTGCTGCCAAACCGCCTTCACTACATCCATATATATAAAGCCCAAAAATACTAAAATTTGATAATCTTTATACATTTTTTCCCAACTTGTTGGTAAAATTTTAGAAGGTATTTCCGCACCCACGACCAGACTAACAAGAGTAAATGTACCACAAAGATGCATATATATATATATATATATATATATATATATATATATATATATATATATATATATATATATATATATATATATATATATATATATATCATTCCCGTCCGGCTCTGCTGGGGGTTACACTGGAATAAGGCCACAGCATTTAAAGGAAATGGTTAATCCAGTTATCGGGGAGATTGCAGAGACACTGCTGTCAGAGATCACAAGGTTCGTCAACAATTCCTTGGCTGGTCTGATTCCTGACGAAATTAAACCTTTCTTTTTTGAAGCATCACTTTGTGCCCTTGAAAAGAAGGCTGGATGAATTAGGCCAATCGCAGTGGGCAACACGTTTCGCCGCCTCGTTTCTAAAGCTGCTGTCAGAAGTATTCGCGCAGAGGCAGCCATCATGCTTCAACCAAACCAGCTTGGCTTTGGGGTCTCTCAAGGAAGTGAAGCAGCGGTTCATGCAACAAGGGCGTATATCGACAACCTGCCTGAGGACAATGCAGTGGTTAAATTAGATTTCAAGAATACATTTAATCTCCTGAAAAGAGACGTAGTATTAGCAGCTGTACAAGAACATTTCCCAGGTCTCTTCCCTTTTGTTTCAGCTGGATATAGCAAGGAATCAATGCTCCTGTTTGGAGGGCATGAAATCACATCATCAGAGGGTGTCCAGCAAGGGGACCCTCTCGCACCATTTCTCTTCTGAATAGCAGTTAGGGAAATCACAGTAAGACTGACCAGTGAGCTAAACATCTGGTTCCTGGATGATGGCACACTAGCAGGTACAAAGGAGTCCCTTCTAGATGATCTTACACAGGTGATGACACGGGGACAGGAAATGGGTCTCATCCTGAATCCATCCAAATGTGAAATCATCTCAGTCAATCAACAAGTGATAGATGCAGTGATATCAAAACTACCAGGAGCAACAGTCATTGCCCCTACTAATAGTGTCTTGCTTGGAGCACCTCTGGGAAGCAATGCCATTGACACAATTCTCAGGAAGAAACTGGAAGAATTGAGGAGAATGGAACAACGAATAGGCAATCTTGACACCCATGAGGCCTTGTACCTTCTCACAAAATGCTTGAGTCTGCCCAGGTTAACATATTTCCTAAGATGTGCTCCTTCATATGATAACCCTATACCGCACGAATATTACAGTATCCTGAGGCAGATCTTTAGTAAAGTACTTAACCTTACTCTAGAAGATGGGCAGTGGGACCAAGCTACACTCCCAGTCAGACTAGGAGGCATTGGTGTCCGCAAGTCATCTCAGATTGCTCTACCTGCTTTCCTGTCTTCATGCATTGCATCCAGAGGGCTTGTAGCAGCAATTCTCCCTGAACATCTTAGGGACACGATTGGAATCCATGACCAAAAGTTCGTTGATGGAGCCAGGATCTGGGATAATCTAACAGGCTCTGAAACCAGGCCTGCTCCCCCCAACAACTACAAACAGTCGCACTGGGATGGCCCAATAGTAGAGAATATAGCCTCAGCAATGCTTCAGAGTGTGTCAGGGAAGGATAGAGCCCGCCTCCTTGCAGTGAGAGCTCATCATGCAGGGGACTTTCTTTTGGCTGTTCCCAACTCCAGCCTTGGCACACGCCTCGACCCACAGACCATCCGCATTGGTGTTGCCCTTCGACTTGCCGCCCCTATTCTCGCCGAACACAGGTGTATTTGTGGCAGTGAAGCAGCAGACCGATTCGGATACCATGGTCTTGTGCGTCGTAAATCCGAGGGAAAGATTGCAAGACATGAAGAGTTTAATAACATTATCAAGAGGAGCCTTACAACAGCTGGGTGGGTAATGGGGATAGTAAACGAACAGTGCTGAAGAGGAAGGGTTGAAGTGGAAAAGTAAGAGCCGGGGCTTGACCCTGCAGCAAAGCGTTGTGTGGCAGTGGTCTTGGATTTCAGTAGTTCGTAATGGTCGGGCTAACGAAGGCTAGTGCACAGCAGAGCCCAGTGGCTCTAACAAGGCTATGAAAGGGATAGTGGCAGGGTCAGGGAGGTATTAATAGGTAGTAACGAGCGTTTCAGACATCCTCTCCTGCAGAGGGCAGGAGAGAGGGCTAGCTTAGTAGGCTGGTATAGATAGCAAGTACAGGGCTATAGAGAGAATGAAAGAGGTTGAGAGAGTTGTGTGGGCGTCTGACATTTTCGTCTAGGTAGGTAATCCAGACTTTTGGTATGTCTCAAGTCTGTCAAATTAAGAGCTGGGATGCCGGTCTTGATGTGGAGAAACTCGCTCGTGACGAAGTCTTACCATCTCACGTCTAGCGCCTATCGCAACACTTGGTTCTGGATCAGTTGCAGCTTCAGAGCATGTGTCTTGGTAGCTAAAGGGAGCGCAAGAGGTATGTAGGTGATTAAAGGTCGTATAAGGGCCGTGTAGAGGTCTTTTGTGGATATGTGAGCGCCTCGTACAGCTGACTAAGAGCGTTGCCAGCTCTTGCTCGCTTAGCATTGATGTGTCTGCTCAGCCATAGTCTGGAGTCTAGGGTGACTCCTGGCGTTCGCGTGGTGGTAGTTCTGAGGTCGACAGTAGGCTAAAATAGATATTACAGTCATTTTATATTCTTCATTTTAATCATAGGGGAGAGGTAATCCCATATTGATCACATAACGCTTGAGACTCAGGCATTCACGTTCGATCCAAGAGAAGGATAAATCCAATTCCTCTCATCAAGAGCCGTTCACTCACATCAAAACACCAACCTCCCTTGAGCAGTCTCATTTTATAATATACACCGAGGTATACATGCCCTGGGTAGTCAGCTCAAAGTAGATCTAAAATGAATTATACAGTAGTGGGCAAATAGCTCCTCAGTAATTTTCTCGCTGGTAATATATTGTTAATCTTATGCCAATGGAAATTTAATTTCCACGCCCTGTTTCCTTGAGAAAATGTAATGTTCCCATGCGGAATGACGCGAGAAAGCTGCCTCGTATCTAATTTAAGAAGCCACACCTCTTTACACGTAAGTGTTATCGAGTAGCACATATTTGTATGTGGCTATTAATTATGTATGATAAATCTAGTACTATATGATAAGCCTACATTCTTATGCAGGAAATTATTCGGATTAACCTAGAGGGTTATTTACCCAACATAACTCAAAAAATCCAAGGACAGTGGCTGAATTCCACTGGCACTGGGATCCTTTTGTCCTCTTCACGAGGACAGTCGGCTAACTGCTAGTTACTTACTAACTCACTAAACCGTAATAACACGCTTGTAAGTAACTTGGGTAATGTACAAGAATCAACGCTATAAAAACGCGAGTTTTCATTGCTTTTCAATTTTCTATTTGCAGTTGCAATAGTTAAAAAATTCTCTACAAACCCGCAAGAATTTTTTTTTTTTATCTTTAGGATGGTTCAGTATGATAAATCAAATTTTATTTCTTTGCAAGTTTACAATGTGACTGACATGTTGTAGGGAGTCCTATTTACAAAGGTAGTTTACAGTGTGTAATTGCAACAATGATTTGCAGTGCAAATTGAGCCACTATCGTGCCTAGGCATTACGGGCTGATTAAATTTAATGGGTTACAGACTACTTAATACTAGACAAATAGATCATAGTTTGTTAAAGTTGTATATCTGTTTTTATATATAGCAAACAGTAAAATGACTCAAATTACAGTATGGTATCCAAGTTATATTCCTCTTGCTTGGATCGAATTTGAGTCTCCCATTCCACAAGTGCTATATGGCCTCGACGGGTTTAGCGCTTTCCTCTGATTGAAATCCAAAAGTGAACGACATCAGTCTTCAATGGCTGATACATCACATGAAACAGATGAAATGTTTCAAGGGTTAAGAGGCGGGCGAGTTTCCCCTGTCTCCTAATATCATATTTATTTTTTCCCTATAATCTACCTTGTCCATAATGATCGCATTTGCTTTGTCTGCTTTCGTGAGGTGAAGTCCAGGATCTTTCCTTAATTCATGGTAGAACTTAACAAACCTGATACCTGCCAAAAAAAAGGTCAGACAGAGTGACTTATCTCCACTGGGGTCCTTACTAATATTTGAAGTGGCAACATCTGAATGTTGTTGTATTTTATGAGAAGAAATGCTAAATATCATCAATTTAATAAAGTAATTCGTATAAAAAATGCTGTTAGAATCAACATATTTGATAGTGCTAAGGTACATTATTACAATTATTACAGACAGACAGAAACAGAGACAGAATGTGTGGATTATCCTAGGTTCTCTACACATATGCTGCTATGTATGATAATCGATGGAACTGTATTTGCGTACAGTGTATGCCTGAGTAAACTTACTTAGAACAGTCTACCTTCTTATTAGTATCATCCATTTTCTCTCAACAACTTCCTCATGTGGGTGGTAAACAACAAAGAATCTGACTGTTCTGACTTTGTATTCGTCTTCGCATTGAAGCACAATTTACCTTCAAATTTAATTGCTAAAACTTTCATCTTAAAACAACTAGCACACTATAAAGACCAAAAATAAAAGCAATAATTGCCAATGGCTGAGAATCCAAATAAAACACAATAATTTAGTTGTGAGATGTGGGCAACCCATCCAAACTCCAAACAAGAGCGATGTGTGTGGTCCGCTTCTCAGTCAAAAAGAAATCTTGAGTCATGTATTGGGGACTGCATTATTCTAAGCTTTTAGTGTCGTAACTTCAAAGAAACTGAAGGTAGGACTACTGCATAAAGCAATATTTGTTTATTATTACATAGAAAGGAATGATATATTGTCAAAATGTTTGAGTTCACAAGAGTTAGGTGGGTCAGGAAGCAGACTGTGTTGAAACTTGGAATTCCACTTTGTTCTTTGTAAGTAAGTTAATTTAGGTATAGGTACACATATGAACAATAATGTTACCTAGTAACATACGTGTAAATTACCAATGATAACCTAAAAAAAGGTCAAACAAAGTGACTTATGTCCATTGTGGTCCTTGTAAAAAATTAACCTGTGTTGTCCACAGGTTATTTTATATAGTTTATTACTTTCTATTCTTTTTGATAATAATACTAATAATAATACTAATAATAATATATACTTTCTAGGTGGAATTTTCTCAAAACTTGTAGCTATTGGAAATGTAAGGCATTTGAGCTTTCTGTAGCTTTTTAAACTAGCAATGTGACTGGTGTATTGACCTTTAGAACTGATTGTTTGATTGTGGGTTATCCCAAGTTAATTTCTTCATAATGTATAACACAGCCATAAAGTTTTTTAACTCACATACAAAACCTAAATAAAAACTTTAATATTTACATGATATGTATCTGTGAATTTTAAACAAATGGCTCAAATATTAATGTCAGTGTTTGTGGCATTTTATACAAATGTTTCAGTATAGTAAATATAAAAATGTTTAAGATGTTCTTAATGATTATTTGAGATACATAGACATATTCCCCTCAAGGGAGGTTCCTTGAAGCTGGTGAGGGGCTCTTGATCTAGGGAATTGGATCTGTTCTCCAGTTTCCTGAATTGAGCCTGAATGCCTTTCATCCCCCCCCCAGGTGCTGTATAATTGCTATGGATTTAGTGTTTCTCTTAGATAATAATAATAATAATAAAGACATACATGTATGTTTAAGTTCATAGAGTTATTTAACTGTGGATGTTGTATGTAATGTCTGAAAATTCAGCAACTCAGAAAAAAATAAATATAGATATGTTTTCTGAAAGGAAAGTTTTCTCTTGGTTTTTATCTTAATTAAGATCATAATTTTTATTTAGCTGTTTACTGTTTAATTATTCCCATGCAGATATCTTTCATATATGATGTAAATAGTTTAAAAAACTGACAAGTTGAAGAATGAGATACATACATGCAAAATTTGGGAATCTTTATTGTGAAAATGTTTTGCCAGCCAGTGGCTTCTTCAATCCAAATATAGGGAAGACTGGTGGAAGATGGGAGGAGTTTGAGGTAATCAGTCCCTCAGTCTAAAGTCGATGTGTTCAGTCCATCAGTCTTTAGAAATGTACTACATGTTATGCAAGTGTCTCATTCTTTGTCTTTCATATACTATATACATACTGTATAACTTATAGTTTGATTATATTGCTTTTACCTTTATTTTTGATGTAGATTTATAAAGAATGCTAGCTAGCTTTTGGCCCCATATTTGTATGTCTAGAGACAGAAACTTTTGTTGAATATCACATGAAGGTATTACATTCGTATAATTTTTCCATATGATTCTTTTTTAAATATGTTTTCTTATTGTGTTAATATTGACTTTAATATCCTGCATTTGGCACATTGTATTCCACAGGACTATGGGTTTACCTGCAGTAGTTATCCTTGTGAGTGCAGTGGCTGTACTGAGTGAGGATACGATGAATAAAATTGCAACATTGTCTGATCCAACTTTGGTTATAGACATTCCACCAACGAATACTACAGTAAGGGCCACAGTGGCAAGTATCTCTGCAAGTGCCATAACAACAAGCGACAGTACAAGTGCCATCACAACAAGCAACACTACAAGTGCCATCACCAATGACACTACAAGTGCCATCACAAGTGACACTACAACAGGTGCAATCACAACAAGTGCCACTACAACAGTTAGCACCACAGGTGCCATCAGCAGTATCTCTGCAACAAGTGTCAGTTCAGCAGATAGTTTCAAGAGAGCATGGGACAGAGTGGCTCCTTCCTCATCTCCGATCAGAAGTGGTTCACAAAGTGCCGTTAGTTTACCCAGTGTCGGCCAGAGATTTCCAGGGGACCAATTTGCACTTCTGGAAGGTGGAAGTTTTACTGGCAATTTTAATGAGAGCCAAATTGTAAGTATAGTTCAATACTGTAAAACACTATAAAAAATTAATACATTACAGCATTATTTCTTGAAAATTATATTTAAACTGTCAGTAATCAGTCATAACACCATATTTCATGACAAATCTAAATAGAATATTTCTTTAAAATTATGCCAAGTAAAAGGTTAGATTTCTCAAATGATGTTTAATTTGTTACTTTTTTTTACCCCAGCTTCATATTTTCTGAAGAAATGTAAATGACGGGAGGTTGGTGAGTGTTAATGCATAGTCGACCGGTCAGTATCATGATAAGACACCACAGTCATGTTATGATCATTTACTATATTTCGTGATGCCATGATTCTTACTAGGAAATCTGATGAGCAGATACTGCTCTTGAGCAGTGTAAAATGTTAGTTTGTTCCCAATATAAACATCATCTGAGTAAGAAGGCCTCTACTGCAATTTCTTCTGGCACATTATAGATGGAATGAGTGATGGGTGGGTAGAATCTGTTTAAATTACATTTGTGGACTGTAAGCATTAGATCTGTATATAAATTAAGTGAAAAATTGGTCAGTATTTAAATTCTGTTAACTGCACCTTCAGGTTGATCAGTGTCATCGGGCTGCTCAGTGTGAAGCCCTAGAGGAAAGCACTTGCTTGGGAGTACAACTGCCATACATGCACACATCCTTGGCTCTCACCGGTTTACCAAATCAACGCATTGCTAGGGTGAGAGAAATGATATAATTGTCACATTGGCTAAGAACTATTGTGAATATTTCTGACTTTAATTAATATTTTTAATCACAATTTTTTTCAAAATTTCTAAAATATTCCTTCATTTCTCAGTAAAATTTGAGTTGCAATTAATTTTTTTATAATTACATTTCAAAGGATTACATTACAAAGGATTTTTTCTTCATCCAAGGTTTCCATTTATAACTTGAGAATGTTTTATCTGAACAGCTTCAAATTTTCATAGACCTCACCTGATTTTGGTATACATGCAATAACTTGAAAAACTTATCAGCTTCAATTTTCAGCACTGGTGTATCCTAGTCAGAAGAAGGTTGGGATTGTTATTGTTCTATGTAGGTGCCAGTTTGCCAATTTTATTGAAGAAATTTAGAAAGTTGAAATACTGGATTTTGTGGGATAATTTGTGAATGCTTCTTCTGACTGACTTCAAACCTTCAATATAGATAACTTCTAACTTGAAGGTGCTGTTGTATTTTGGGATATAGGTGTATGTGCTATAGCTAGAGAATGCCTCGTCTGATTGGCTTTAACCTTGCAAAGCCAGTGTATTTCACTAGTAGAAGATTCAAATTGGTTTTGGGTTGTATTAATGCCAATTTGTCTTTTTTACGGGAGAAATTTGGATACAGTGGACCCTCGGTTAACGAAAAAACTTCATCCCAGAAGCCTGCTCAAGTGCCATTACCGAATGAATTTACTTCCTTAAGAAATAATGTCACGTAGGTTAGTCTATTTCAGACCCCCAAAAATACACTTCCACATGCACTTACAATATTATACTTACATAATTGTACGATTTCCGGGGTATTCGTTAACCGAGGGTCCACTGTATTTGTTTCCATGCAAATAGCTTGTGAATGGCTCTTGATTGGCTTCACATCTTAAACATATAACCATATGTAATATTGATTATAGTTATCTGAATTTGTAATTTGACTTGGCTCATGTTGAAGTTTACAGCTCATTACCTATAGGAAAAGCAATAAAGAGATCTGACATTAGGAAGTCAGTGATGGAAGTAACTAGTGTCTAGGATTTTGACTGTTTTAATGTACACACTGTATACCTCTGCTCTGCTATAATTTATGTTAAGAAAGAGTGTACTATACTCATGTATGACCCAGTTGACTTGGAAAATGGTGACCTCTTTTATTAATAGTTATACGTACAGTATACTGTATAGGAAAATATCCCAAGTTTTCTACTATGACCATTTTGGAATTACCAGTGGACCCCCGGTTTTCGTTATTTTTTTGTTCCAGAATGCTGTTCAAGTGCCATTACCAAATGAATTTATTCCCATAAGGAATAATGTAAAGTAGACTAGTCCTTTTAGACCCCCAAAAATACACTTACAAAAGCATTTAAAAAAATACACTTACATAAAAGGGCGAGTTTGGAGCAGGACGAACACCGGGGGTCCACTGTATGTAATAGTGTCTTGATCTTAATAATAGTAATAACAATAATAATAATAATAATAATAATAATAATAATAATAATAATAATAATAATAATAATAATAATAATCTTTATTTCTACAAGTGTATGATACAACTTTTACAGACCTACCTGACATCAGTGACATACTATATAGAAAACCCTGGTTATGCAGAGCATTTCGAGCAGCTTAGGTTAATTTTGTCCCCAAGATGCGATCCACCAATTGGCTAACACCCAGGTACCTACTTACTGCTAGGTGAATAAGGACAGCAGGTGTTGTAAGGAAACACGCCCAGTGTTTCCACCCGTACTGGGGATCGAACCACAGACACTCACTGTGTGAGTTGAGTTCACTAACAACTGAGCATATACAGGAGGCCCTCCACATTCGCGAGGGTTAGGGGATCAAGAACTTCACGAATGTTGAAAATTCGCGAATGTTTGGTGCGCAAATATATTGTAGGGAAATATAATAATAGCATTTACTTAATAATAATAATAATAATAATAATAATAATAATAATAATAATAATAATAATAATAATAATAATACTTTATTGAGACATGGTACAATGATACATGGTAGACAAGAAACATAGTTATTAATGAGATGTACATGCCTAACAATACTGCTTCCTTAACCTATTGAACCATGAACAATCATAAAACACATGAAAACATTGTCAAATATTGTATATAGTACATGTTATGGTTTAATAACAAATAATGAACAAACAAAACACTCACCACTCGTAAGGTTAGGCAGACGAACTCTGATGACTTGTGATGATGATGACAATGACGATGATGATGGTGATGATAGTTAGCCATGCAGTTACTGATGACAGTTGAATGGAGGTGATTATATGGAGTGTAATTGCATGGCATTATGAGTCTAGTGTGTGGATTCTAACTCTTTTCTGCCAGCGTCACTGCCGATAATAGGTGGCTGGGCATTTGCGAATGTTCGAAGTTCGCGAATGTGGAACTCGCGAATGTGGTGGGCCTCCTGTATTTGATAACCTATTCTCAGTAAGATTAATCATTGTATGCAAATTTAATATTTCATCATTAATGGGTTTAGTAGTAAATACTGTTTATTAAATACTTATATGTACATATTCTTAAATCTTTTGTATTATTATCATCATCATAGGAGCACTTGGAGTTGTGGTCATCACTACGTAACATCCCTCGGTGTTGGGCTGTTGTACAGCCTTTACTATGTGCCATCTTTTTCCCACGCTGCGATAATAATTCACTGGAGTTACCTTCACAGGTGAGCAGAGTAATTTGATATTGGTACGTGTTGCCTGAGTGTGTAAGGTAATCTTTTTCTCAGCCATTGAGTGGGAAGTACAGTGAGTGCACTCTGAAGGAGGTATGGCAGTGTTGCAGATCGGAGGGTCATTTGAGTTGTGATACCTTGTGATACTTGTGACAAGACACCTATTGAATGAATGATGAATGTGATTTTATTTTTTATTTTGGATCATTACTAAATGGAGGAGGAATGGATAACTGTAAGGAACCTCCAGTATAAAGGAGCATTAGTTACTTATTAGTAAATTAAAACAGTGTACAGTAACAAGATGCATCTGAAGAAGATAAAGTGCCTCAAAATGGTGATTAGAGGAAATTATGTAATAGTCACAGAAAGGATTTTTTTTTATTTAAGTATACGTATTTTATACCATTATAATCAAATGCCATTCTAATTTATTTAAACTAGATTATGTATTCTCTTATGCTGTACTGTACCAGTATACTGTGTGGTATGTGTATCCTTTGCATGTGATTAATATGATCTTCAGAGTTGTCAAAATGCTTAACTGTTATTCATTGTCTACTTCTAGTTGAGCTGTCAGTTTTGCTTAGTTATACGATTAATATTCTTAACTTGCCAACTAATTTGAATGTTGGTCTCAATCTCTAATGTTTCATGTATAGTATTATCTTAGAGCATGCTTGTAAACTAAAATAATTCATTTGCAGTTTATATTAATTTTTTATATGAGCCACATCTGACATTATATTTTCAGTCATACTATACAGTAGTATTATGAATTTTTCTTCCTCATCTTTTCATATGGTTTGTATGGACATATAATTGAATATGATTTTAACTATTAAATTTTAGAAGGGCCTCCTCAGAATTCACATCCATGTGTACAATGATTTCACTTCCATTTCCTTTTTTTTACATATCTATACATACAAATAATGAATAGGAGAATGCTAAGAATTTTTATCCACACACACCCACGTCCAATTAGTATGATGCTTCTGTTAATCATACCCATGTGATTTTTTAACGCTGTACAGGAAATGTGTGTCATTACTCGTGGTCCGTGCAGATTAGTGGAGTATGAGAGAGAGTGGCCAGATTTTTTGTTATGTCGTGAGGATTATCCTCATAAATGCAAGGTAAGTGTGTGTATTGGTAAGATTTCTACTTAAATTTTAATTTTTCCTCGAAATCAATGTTTTATATCTGAAAAAAAATCTGAGTGGGAAATATTTTTCAATGGCATTATAAATACGTAATATTATACAGTGGGATAATACACATCTTCAGTAATTTTACTAAAGTAATATTGTGATAAAAGAATTCTGTGGGACAAGCTAATTTTGGAATATTAAAGTGAGATCATATTAAAATACGTAAATTTTTTTTTACACATGACGCATAGCTTTTACAAAATTGTATAACATTTAATTGAAAATATGGAAAGCCTTTGGTTATGCAGAGCATTTCATGAGCTGTGCTAAGAATTATTAGGGCTATTGCAATTAGTATTAAATTTTGCCCTTAAGTGTTCCCAAATAGCAAAATTAGATGAATTCAAGCTTTTATTTGACTAGCATGCCAAAGCAGGTTGCCCCAAAGAAGAAACCCCATTCACCATCATTCATTTAAGCATTGTCTTGCCAGAAGTATGCTGACATCACAATTCAGATTACCTTCTGACTCCAACATTCTCGCCCATCCAGAGTTCAGGTATTGCCTTTTCCACATCCAGGACTCAGATCTCGCTAGCCAGTTTTCCTGAATCTCTTCATACCTTACTCACACCCCAAATGCATGTCCATTAAAACTACTGGCCTCCATTCACCCCAATTTAATATACAAAAAGCCCTTGAAACTCAAAGCCTCTTTTACTCCCTCCAATCATTTGTGGATTGATCCCAACCCCTCCCATTTTCCACCCTGGATTAACACACCCTCTTCATCATCCTATCTCTCTCCACCCTCTTGGCATGCCCAGCCCACCTCAATAACCCCTCCTCAGCCCATGGTGATCCCACATAGCCTTTTACTTCTTACATTTTGAATTCTCTACATGATATTTCCATCTTGCATTACTTTCAAATGTGACATCTCCACTGCCTCTAGCCTCCTTGTTGCTATAGCAAATCTATGCCTCACACCCATGTCCACAGGTGCATCAACATACCTCCAACTTTTTTTTTAACCCCCTCATCTATTCTGTGGTCTACTTTGTCTTTCATAGATCCATCTGCCGACATGTCCACTTCCAAATACTGCATATAAATACTAGTTCTTGTTCTTATTTATTTCCACTTATCTCCATGGGAAAGTGGAACAGAATTCTTCCTCCGTAAGCCATGCATGTCATAAGAGGCAACTAAAATGACGGGAGAAAGGGGCTAGTAACCCCTTCTCCTGTATATATTACTAAATGTAAAAGGAGAAACTTTCGTTTTTTTCTTTTGAGCCACCCTGCCTCGGTGGGATACGGCTGGTGCGTTGAAAGAAGAAGAAAGAAATACATCCACTTCCTCCATACCCCTTCTCTTCAACCTGATATTCAATCTGTCATTACCTAGACTTTTTTGTTACCAACATCACCTTGGTATTTTCTATGCTTACTCTTAATTTCCTTTTATATACTCTCCCAAATTTGTCTACCAATCTTTGTAACTTGTCTTCAGAATTCTCCAAAAGAATTATCATCAGTAGAGAGCAATGGTGATAATTCCCACTTCATATCAGACCCATCCTATAATCCCACACCTCTTCCAGGCAGCCTAGCATTCACAACTCCATCTATAAATATGTGAAAAAAAATCATTGTGGCAACACACATTCCTTGTAAAGACCTCCAGCTATCTCCCACCAAGGTAGGATGACGTGAAAAAGAAGAAACACTTTCACCATCACGCACTCAATCACTGTCTTGCCAAAGGCACATCGATACTACAGCTCAGACGCTCCTCCAAACTACAAATATCCCTGCCCCTCCTTAAGAGTGCAGGCACTGTACTTACCACCTCCAGGAATCAAGTCCAACTAACAGGTTTCACCAAATGCCTTCTTAAATGTTACCTTGCTCACACTCCAACAGCACGTCAAGTCAGAAAAACCATTTGCCTCTACTCACTCCTATCTAACATGCTGACACACGCTTGCTTCATGTCCGAGCCCCTCTCATACAAAACCTTCACCCCCTCCCTCTAACCTTTCCTTTCCTTCCCCACAACCCCTCCTTAGCCTGTTGGATAATACTCTTTGTAACCCCACATCTAATCTCCAAGCTACGAATATTCTGCATAATATTTACACCACACATTTCCCTCAGGCATGACATCTTGACTACATAAAAAAAAATTAATACTGTACAAATATTAGTGCCAGCACATAATTTCAAAATGAGAGTTGATGAAGCTATATCATTGTGTACAACAATTCCAGAACAGTGTGAGAGAACTGAAATTCAATACAACAGGGCAATGTGCACCTCCATTAGTAGCCACAGAGAAGGAGTCCTCATGGTATGAAGGAGTGAAAGGATGTGGAATTCAGTGTGCCAACCCAATTTTTACTGATGAGGAACATGAAGATCTTCATCATTTTGTGGCAGCACTAGGAGGTGTTTGTCTGGCATTTGCTTCTCTTACAGTGGTATGTTTCATTAGTGTTTCTCTAACTGAATGGGTATCCCAGGTTTTAAAAAAAATACCATTTATGGGAAACTATGAATTGCTCAAGTATACTGTAAAGAATAGTGGAAAGACCCATTCCATATAAATGTTTATATAATGCTGTATAAAATGTTGTATAATTTAGAGTGTTTTTTTACTTTTATGTAATTACACCGAATTTTACAATTAAAGTGTCATCAACTATAATTTTTATGGGGAAGCACCCAGGGAATGAATGGTAGTCAAATTTGATTTAAGAATAAGACGGGTAGCTCAAGTTCCCTGGATTAAAAGCCTTTCATTGGCATCAATGAGTCTTCCTTGAAGGGACAATTGATGGCTGTGATATAGGCAATTTTTTTATGTAGAATTGCTATAAATATTTCCAGCTGTTTGCATATTAGTTTTGATGTACATACTAATAAATTTAAAGTTTTTGGTGGAGATAAAAACAGAGGCTGAAAAGTAAAGTAAGTGAAGAATTTTAAAAGTGCTGTTTTTGTCTTAGACCATGTTATGAAAGATTACTGAGTAGAGCTGCATTATGTATTGTATTTAATGAAAGAACAATGAGAAGGAAAGTGTTATTCTGGGTTAGAGTTTAGTAGAATTTGTGTCTTGTTGCAATAGTATGAAAATTAAAAAAAATTGTAAGAACAATTATAACAGTTTTATAAAGGATGTCATAGACAAATAAATAAATAAAGTAATTTTAGTAATGAATAATATGTTTATGTAATGAATAATATGTTTATGGTACTATAGGAGAATTATGATGGACGTTAGAACGGGTATACAGTGGTACCTCGGTTAACTATATTTTTTCGTTCCAGAATGCTGTTCAAGTACCATTACCAAACGAATTTATCCCCATAAGGAATAATGTAAAATAGACTAGTCCTTTTAGACCCCCAAAAATACACTTATAAAAGCATTTAAAAAAATAAACTTACATAAAAGGGCGAGTTTGGGGACCATCGTTAACCGAGGTACCACTGTACATTGATCACTTATTGACATTTTACTTGATAATTTAATTACTAAAGCTCAATAATGACATTTTAATATAAATTTAATTACTGAAGCTCAATGATGACATTTTAATATAGAGATTTCTTTATAATTTCTGAATTTATTTCATAGGCAGTTTAGGAGCTATAATTCTTTTGAAGAGCTTAGTATTATTGTTGAATGAAAAGAGAAAGATCAAGTGTCTCTGAGACTACCTAACAGCTAGTCAGAAATTAAAAAAATGTATATATTACATTGAAGTACATATCTGGAGGGTGTGAAGGAAATAACCAATGAACCACTGTGTTAGATGGGAAGTACAGGATCAGTACAACCCTCATCATCTTTGTGCTTGAATCCCCATGGCATTTGTTCAAATATAACATGGTCCAACCTATCCCAATCACATTCATGACTAAGCACACAGTGACAGAATTGATTAGGTTAGCTTTGACCATGCTGTAGGTGCTTGATTGGTGGGAAATCAGGTATAGGATGTACATTAATTACCTATTTGAATATGCAGTTGGGAATGGGCTCCAATTCTTGGTCCCACCTCTTAATTTTTATTGCATTTGTGTTGATCATCTGCAGCTCAGTTGGAACCAATTAGTTCTCTATTTCTGATTTTTTAAAACCTGGTTGTGGTGCAGTGCTTAGTATGTCTGTTTAAGCTTGTATTAAAAAATACTCTGGATTTAAATTTTTTATTTCCAGTCATTGAAAACCTCAGGAGTTTTGTTAAATATTAATCTGTATTTTTGTGTCATTTTGGCCCATAGAGTTGGAGTGGCAAAGAATGTTGTGAGAAGGGCAATAAAATATTTTTAAGGAGCACATAGCAGCTTTGAGAAGTCACCTTATCATGAAATGTTACTAAGAACAAACACAGTGAGTGTAATGTTTCTCAGTGTAAAGAATGGTTTAGCTTTTCATAGAAAATGTTTATAAAAGACTGCTTAGCAACAGTCTATAAATATTTTAAATGCTTTCTCAGCTGACCTACTTGATCGATTGGCGAGCAGCTAACAAGTATCCTGTGCTCATCATCTTCTACATCAATGGCTGTTTCCTCATTGCCAGCATTGGTTTTATTGTTCAGTTTCATCCTGGAGTTCGCCATGACCTCACATGTCGCTCAGATGGAACTCTGCGTCAAGGTGAGCCAAGGTAAGACAATAATTCTGCTAATATTTACTGATACCTTGCATTGTTTGTGCTATTTTGTTGATACATTCATAGCATTCATGCCAAATTGTTAACCTTCATCATAAAAACTAGACTGAATCATGATAACTTTTAGAAAAAATTGCTTGTGTTTTTGGAAATATAAGCAACACCTGCTTTTACTTAGTTCTCATTGAAAATATTGCTTAATGGCTCTAAAAGTAGCAATGATATTTCACTTAGACTTTACCATTAGGAAATATCACCTGCATAGTTTTCATGCCCAAGTGAGTTAAATAGTAGATCTTGTTTCTTATTCATCAAGGAGAGAAGTCATTAGACCATTTTCATGATTACATTTGTTTTGAGGTACATACTGTACTGTTCTTAAATTACAAATGAGCCTAGAGTATTATATCTTTAGTTTCTTTTTTTTTTTATTTACACAGCTCTGGTGGGAACCTCTCATGTGTTGTGGTATTTGTTTGTGTCTATTACTTCATGGTGGCTGCTGGACTATGGCTCATTATCCTGGCATACTCCCTGCACACCAGTTTCAAGTCATATGGTGAGAACATCTCTCACATTAATATAATTGCACCCAATTTTTGTTAGATGCTTGTGTGAGCGTGTTAGATAGGAGTGAGTGGAGACGAATGGTTTTTGGGATTTGACGAGCTGTTGGAGTGTGAGCAGGGTAATATCTTGTGAAGGGATTCGAGGAAACCAGTTAGCCGGACTTGAGTTCTGGAGCTGGGAAGTACAATGCCTGCACTCTAAAGGAGGGGTTTACTATATTTGCTGTTTAGAGTGACATCTAAGCTGTTGTATCTGTGTGCATCTGCAAAGACAGTGATAGTGTGAATGATGATATGTTAAAAAAAAAATTGTAGCATAAACAGTAGACTTATTTTTTTGTTAGAACTACAGTAGTTGTTTTGCTGGGTTTTACTAGTGAGACAGTGGGATTCATTTTTAGTTTACATTTTTGTGTTAGTAAAAAAGACTTGTGTACTGAACCTGTTATGTATCAGTTAATTTATTTTGATGAAGAAAAGGCATCAAATATGCATGGTAATTCTGCAGACTATTGTATGTGGTATTTAAAAGCAGCTTCTTTAATACACATGCTTCAGAATACTGTCATCTATATTTTACAGCAGCAGGGTTGTGTGGTGATGAATTGGAGCGGCGAGCAGCGTACTTTCATCTTCTCTCATGGTCCTTACCTCTTGTCCTGACAATTACCATTATGGCACTAGCAGAAGTTGAAGCTGACTCTGTGGCAGGAATTTGCTTTTTGTCTTCTGCCATTCACATACGGATAGGATTTCTACTGCTACCATTAGCAACTATTGTTTTTGTTGCTGGATTTTTCTTTGTGCGTGGTAAGTAGGTCAATTTGTAGCAATTTGTTTGGTGTTACAGTATATAATTTGTAAAGCATTCTTCAGAGGCTTGGTCAAGTTTTAAATAGTAGGGCTGCTTTATCATTTTTTTTTCCACCCATCAGCCGTCTCCCTCCAAGGTAGAGTCACAGAAAAGAGGAAGGAAGTTTGCCATCATTCATTCAATAGTTGTCTTGCCAGAATTGCATTTATGTCACTATTCAAATGAACATCCAAATTTCAACATCCCCACTCCTGAGTGTAGGCACTGTGCTTTTTCCCTGCAGAACTCTAAGTCTGGCAAACTGTTTTTTCCCTGTATCTCTTCATAAATATTACCTTCCTCACACTTCAACAACATATCCTAAAAATAGCTTGTCTCCACTTACTCCAATCTTACACACTCACACATGCCTGCTGGATGCTCAACCCCTTTCACTTAAAACCTTCATAACCTCCTTCCAACATCTGAATGATCCCTACTCCTTTTTTTCCATTCTGAATTTATACATCCTCTTCATCACTTTTTTCTGCTCCATCCTATCCAAATGACCACGTCACCTCAGCAACCCTTCCCTTGCCCTCTAAATTATACTTTTGATAACCCCCACTATCTTCTGATTTCTATGCTCTGAATTCTCTGCCTTATATTCATACGTACTATACATTGGTTTTGAACATGACATCTCCACTGCCCCCAGCCTCCTCGCTGCAAAGTCTAAAGATCATGCCTTACACCCATATAAAAGTGTTGGTATCTCAACTCTTCACCTACCTTTTCCTTTTACATTTCATTTCCTTGCCAAATTATAGTGGTAGATATATTTTCAATGTACTTTGAAAAACAAATAATAATAATATAATATTTTTATTTCTACAAGCACATGTACAAGGTATACTGTCCTAGCTGACATCAATGACATACTATACTAGTATATAGAAAGTCCCTTGTTATGCAGAGCATTTCGGGCAAATTAAGTCAATTTTGTCCCAGGATGAGACCCACACTAGTTGACTAACACCCAGGTACCCATTTTACTGATAGGTTAACATGGACAGCAGGTGCCTTGAGAAAATATATCCTAATGTTTTCTGCTGTACCGGGAAATTGAGCCCCAGACCTCAGTATGTGAGCTGAGTGTGCTAGCGATCGAGCTAAATAATATTATACTGTAGTAGAAAGTAATGAGTTTCTTGTCATTTACTGCATGTTTTAAATTGTTTAATATGGGGAGTTCTTCAAGGAATTTCCACAACAGTTGATTATGACAACAGTAACAATATGATTTGAGATCCTTTTATGGTAATCTTCATTTTATTTATTTACTTAATCCCTCATTCCTCTTATGTTGTAGGTATGATAAAGTTGATTTATCTCAAGATGGAATGTTTCAATATAATCAGTGATAGTGCCAACAGCAAGATAGTGGAGACCATCATCAGACTGGCTCTCATTACCATCACATTAGTGATCTACACAGGTATCACTATCTACTGTCACATCTACCAGTACAGGAACCAGCACCTCTGGGATAAAGCACTTCGTGACTATATTATGTAAGCTTGTTTCTCTTTGTTTGATGGTGCACTGTCTAACATATTTACAGGTTTTCCTTCTGCTTTTAGTATCACATCAGAATACGCATAAAAATTATTCTGTTGATACCAAAGCAGTTAAAGTTTAAAAAAAGGTCATATATGATATTAAGAATGGTATATTACTGATTATTCTTTTGTAGTGCATTTTCTTTAGCTATTCAAGTTGTGTGCACCATGCTAGAAATAGAAATCGTACATCTAAAAAGTAAATCTTATGATGTAGTTTTCTTGAGGTTTGATTAAATGAGTTAAAATGCATTAGTTATAATCAGATGTCATTAATTTTTCTCCCATCTGCTGGATAAGATAAAGTATACAAATCTTATTTAAATAACTTATTTTCTGTTCTCCAGTAAATTTCTCTTCAATTTATGCCCGAAAAAACATGTAAAAGTAGGTCTTTAACCCTTTGGGGGGCCAAGGGGTCTCTCTGAAACTCATTCTCAGGGTCCACGAATTAAAAAAAAAAAAAAAATATTTTTTCTTATGAAATGATAGAGAATCTTTTTCCGATCATAACGCCACAAAAATTATGAAATTTAATCGAAAACTAACGGAATTATGCTTTCGCGAAGTTAGCGGTATTGATGACATTTACGCATCGGCGATTTCGCCCAATTTGAGCCCTATTTTCGGCAAATTCCAATGTTTCAGTTTACTAAAATTATAGCTATTTCGCTAGAACTCCATTTCTTCTATCGATTGAGTACAAGAAACCGCCTATTTACCAATTTCAACTACCCAAAATAGTGGTCAGAAAATATCAATTTGGCCAATTTCACACAAATTTCAAACGATGCCAATTTCAAAATAGGGTCCATAATAAACAAGGCAGACATTCTTGGCACTAAAATAACATCTTCTCTGTTCATCAGTCACGTCTCCAGGCCCCTCTTACATTACTTTTGCTTTCCATTTTGAATTTTTATTCTCACAAAAAATAGAAGATTTACTGTTATGTATACAACTGCATCATTGTAAAAATGGCATAAATAATATCAACGCACTTGTGCAAGAATATTAGACTCTCCAGTTGATATGTATTGGACGCATGGTGTGATTTGTTTACAATTGAACATCGGCCAAAATCGAACATTTTCGCTACTTTGCGCTCAGTTTCAAGGTACTTGTCATCGTGAAACCAGTCAAAATTATCTCTATTTCTGTAATATATCATCTATTCTATAAAAGGAGACTAAGAAAACGAGAATACAAGCATAAATACCATACGAAAATAGACTGAAGAGTCGCTGTTTTAAACCAAAAACATGGTCAGAGTTTTTTTTCCTCATTATGCACTGTGTGGTGCAGGAATTTTTTTTATACTGCGTACACTGACTGCACAGACCCATTCTATCACATCTAGGCCTAACAGCCTGTTTCTGCTTGATTTGAGGGCGCTAAAATTTAGGCGTACTAGTACGTCAATAACCACAGTGCGTAAAACGTACTTGTACGACCATAACCCCGAAAGGGTTAATATATAGATAAACTACATACTTGCTGTTATGTACACAGGTGTGTTTCTAATATGACTGCTGCTGCCCAGTTAAACAGTGGATCATCAGTGTGCATGATAGCAGAACGTCCCAGCATCAATGTTTATAAACTGCACTTATTGGCTCTCTTTGGTGCCGGAATCATAATGTCATCATGGTGCTGGACTCCAAACACACTTCAAGCATGGAAACGCTTCCTGAGAAGGTTACAAGCTGTCATATACAGTATTTATATTTAGTATATAATTAATGATTTTAATGACTCCTACAATGCACAGTTTCAGTGAAACTCTTTAAAAGAATTTTTGTCAAATATTTAGTTACTATATTTTTCATTTATAAATACTATACTGTATAGTGTTTTTGATCTGCCAAATCTAATTTTATTCGACACATCAAGAAAAATATGCCATTATTTATTTATTTTTCAGAGTTGCAGGTGTTCCTTCAGAAGAGCCTCTGCGTCTAGCACGGCACAGAGTTATAGCTCAAGCCTTTGCTAAACGTCATGACTTTAATACTGCTGGTCGTCTCTCCATAAGTCTTCATTCCATACATGATGATCCCCTTGGTATATATAATTATCTTTGTGTCAGTGTTTCCAATTTTTTCATCCACTGACTTCTGTTTATCTTTCAAGTCTGTGACAAAGTTTATGCAGATATTTGATTGTGTCATATATCTGTTACATTTTTATGAGGCTGGAATTTGGAAGGGTTTCTCACTAGATGTTCTGGTATTCCAATGACACTTTTACTTTTGCAAGACATAGATGGCAAATAGAGATAGAAGTACTGTATGTGTGATGAATCATCTTTGTAAAATTTTCTTTCAGGGTTAAATTTTGACATGAACAGTGCAGCCTCTGGGGATCTGTCATCCGCATGGGCCACTGCTATTCCATACCTCATGACAAGACGTGGGGCTCTTGTAGGTTCTGCTGCTCTGGGACTTAGAAGAAATTCTGTTGATTCAGAGTATAGTGTTAGTAGAAGGTGAGTTTTTAATCTAATCTAATCATTAATGTTCTCTAATCTGAGAGGCATTTGACTGGGTTCCCAAAAAGTTTTGATTTATAAATATATACTGGACTAATTTTTGTTGTAATTTACAGTGTTACATAAAAAGTTATAATCTTGACTGTAATCTAAGAAGTAGAGTATTAATCTTTATGTACAGTATGTACTCTGAGTAGTGCATATATAAACAAGTGCAGAATGAATTTAGAAATGTGTTTAGTGTTTAAATTTAAGTATTAAAAGAATATCCTATAATTATTTTATTTAGTTTCTTTGTACTGGTATTTCTTTCTCATCCCAGATTTTCCATAGAATCTGGGTATAACAACCGTAGCTCTCGGCGTCATTCCTTGGATTCACAGATGTCATTTCATGTGTCAGATGCTGAGAGACTAGCAGCATTACACACAGCTGCTAGGTTCGGCCGTCGAAAAAGACGTGATTGGTTTAATTTGAAGCGAGGCCGACGTGTTAATGCTTGGGATAGAAGGGGTTCCAATACCTCTGATGATAGTAATCTTGGTTCAATGGTGGGTAATATTTGCATTTTTTTGGTGCTTTGATGAACATTGCAAAATTTACTCTTTATACATATTCTGTAATTATACATACTGTAGTAGTATTAGTGATCATGTTGGCAAGATAATTCTTAGGTGATAAATATTGACCTTAGCAATTGTAGTAAAATTGTAGGGATAGAGTGGTGATATGTCAGAGGTTTTGGGGAGGGAGTGAAGGTAACTGTTTGAGAGGTTCTGGGAATTGAGCAGAGGTGAAGTGTGGGAAGTGCTTGGGAAGGTGTGAAGATGACCCCTGATGAGTGATATATGCTTTACTTTGTAAGTTAGAATGTGTGTAAAATTAGATTTGACTAATTAAAAATTTACCAACAGATTCTGCCTGCCATTACAATGAACAATCAAGATACGCTATTTACAAATATGATGAAACGGCTGAATTTGAGTTCTGATGAAGCAACACGGTCTGAGAGAACTGCCCCCTCAGCCCCACCAGCCAAGTCTATGAATATTAATGTTCCACTTCCTGGTCAAACAACACTTGAGAGTGAAGATGATATAGGAGCAGAGAATCATGGGTATGCTGATAATGATTCCATTGCCCATACTGTTCTGAATAATGTTCTTAAGAGTGCTGATCTCAGAAGAAAAGAGGATGCTTATGTGAGGGCAGCAACAGCACTTGAGGATGGCTTGTTATCATCGAGTCAAGTGCGAGCTTGTAGTAGACGAGGGAATATTGATACTGGCATGCGTGTCACCAGCACCAGTGTGGGTGTTCAGACATCTTTTGCCAGTGCTGTTACTAAAGCCAATATGGTAGATAAATCCATTCAAGTTTCAACACCACTACTAATGAGAGCCAGTCAAATAACTCGAGCTCATTCTCCGCTCAGTAGTGACTGCAGTCCCACCCATACATACAGGCATCAAGATAGCAAAAAGAAGATTAATGAAACGAGTTTCTCTAATCGAAGGAAGCCCCAGAATATTGACAGACCAGGTACACCAGTTACTAAACTACAAAAAAAGCTTAATGTTAGTGGAGATAAAACAACAAACAATAAAAATGTGGTCACCAGTCATGGGTCACATAAACGTAATACCAGCAGTAAGACAGGAAATAGTGGCGGACGAAGAAAAAGTAGAGGAGAAAGTGCTGAAATTATGACTGTTTTAGACATTGGAGATGAAAGTGATTGAGTAATACTATATATATATAGTATACTATATTTAAACTGGAAAGTAAAACTAGTAATATGACTATTTTTATACTCTTTTTAAATAAAATTCTCATAAAGATATTAAAACAAAATTTTTTTTTTTTTTTACATTTGTTTAATAACAATGATGTGCATGGGGATTAGAATGTTTAGTGTAAAATCTTGTCTAGAAAGAAAATTAGGATGTCTCAGGTAAATATAATAGTCATTACAAAATGCACTTTTGTATCTGGGTCTGGCTGTGTGGCATAAGTGCTGTGTACTTTGATGCAGAGTGTGCAGGTTCAAGTTCTGCTCAGAACTAAGAGATAATTTTGCTTGTGTGTGAATTGTTAAGCCTTCTAAAAATCTCTTGCAAGGCCAGTGTATGCACATAGCAGGACAAGATGTAATAACACAAGCCTGGTGCTTTGGGGTTTGGGAAACAATGTCAAGCTTTGGCTAGGTGCCCATACTTATCGGGGTTTGGCTGTGTGGCATAAATACTGTGTAGTACTTTGATGCAGAGAGTGCAGGTTTAAGTACCGTTCTAGATTGAGGGAGAATGTTTATATATAGTATACATGTACAGTGGACCCTCTGATATCAGCCGTTCCGGGTATTGGCCAATTCGGATTTTGGCCGCTTTTTTGGTCAAAATTCTATCCCGGATTTTGGCCATCAACTTGGAAATCAGCCGTATTGGATGTGTCTGCCCGCCACTCCGCCGCGTTTGTGAGTCAGTCTGGCTGTGTCTCTCGGTGAGTGAGCAAGACTCCGTGCATTCATCCAAACATTTCCTAACACCACTCCTCTCATCCAGCCCATGGACCAGCAGGTCATTTCTAACTTCAAAAAACTCTACACGAAAGTAATGTTTCAAAGGTGCTTTGAAGTGACCTCAGACACTGACCTGACCCTAAGAGAGTTCTGGAAGAATCACTTCAATATCCTCCATTGCATAAGCCTTATAGGTAAGGCTTGGCAGGGAGTGACTTCCAGGACTTTGAACTCTGCTTGGAGAAAATTGTGGCCAGAATGTGTCCTCGACAAGGATTTTGAAGGGTTTGAGGCTGACCTTGACCCTGTCGACCCTCTGCCTGTTGTGGAATCTGTTGTGTCTTTGGGGAAGTCCATGGGGTTGGAGGTGAGTGGCGAGGATGTGGAAGAGTTGGTGGAGGACCACAGGGAAGAGCTAACCACTAAAGAGCTGCAAGACCTGCAACAGCAACAGACCACAGCTGAGGAAATTGGTTCAGAGGAGGAGGAAGAGAGAGGGAAGGATGTGCCTTCTTCAGCGATTAAGGACATTTGTGTAAAGTGGAGGGAGGTGCAAAGTTTTGTGGAGAAATATCACCCTGACCAAGCTGAAACAAGCCATATCTGGAACACGTTCAGTGACAAAATCTTGTCCCACTTCAGGCAAATCTTAGAGACGCCAGAAACAGAGCTCTCTGGACAGTTTTTTTGTGTGACGGGTCCAGTGACTCAAGCTGGTCCTAGTGCCAGTAAAAGACAAAGAAGGGAAGTAACCCCAGAGAGGGCTTTGATACCTAAAGTCCTTATGGAGGGGGATTCTCCTTCCAAACAATAATCAGTAATCCCTCTCTCCTCCTCCCTGTCTTCCATATGCCAACGAGTCTTCAATAAAGGTATGTAATAGTGATTTAAATGTTCATTTATCCATTTCATTAGTCATTTTATTTAGTTCTCATCGTTTTGTGTATGTAAAACTATAGTTAATCTTTAAAAAAATTATTTTTTGTAAATATTTTTGGGTGTCTGGAAAGGATTAATTGTATTTACATTAATTCTTATGGGAAATATTATTTCGGTTTTCGGCCTTTTTGGATTTAGGCCGACCTTCTGGAACGGATTACAACCGATAACCAAGGGTCCACTGTATATTTTTTTTCTCACACCGGCCGTCTCCCACCAAGGCAGGGAGACCCGAAAAAGAGGAAATGTTTTCACCATCACTCACACTATCACTGTCTTGCCAGAGGCATGGCAATACTACAGTTTAGATGCCCCTCCAAACTGCAAATATCCCTACTCCTTTAGAGTGTAGGCACTGTACTTCTTACCTTACTGCTCACACTCCAACAGCTTGTTTAGTCATAAAAATAACTTGCCTCCACTATTATGTAATGCGCTCACACACACCCCTGCTGGATGTCCAAGCCCCTCATACAAAACCTCTTTTACCCACTCCCTCCAACTATTCTAGGTTGACCCCTACCCTGCCTTCCCTCCACTGCAGATTTATACACTCTCCAAGTCGTCCTGTTTTGCACTATCCTCTCTTAATGTCCAGACCACCTCAACAACCCCCCTCCTTAGCTCTCTGGATTGTACCTTCTAGTCCTCAAACTACAAATTCTCTGCATAATATTCACACCACACATTGCCCTCAGACACGACATCATCTCTGCCTCCAGCCCCCTCCTCGTTGCAACATTCACAACCCATGCTTCACACCCATATAAGAGTGTTGGTACCACTTTACTCTCATATATTTCCCTTTTTTTTCTCCATGGATAACATTCTTTGTCTCCACAGATGCCTCAATGCACCACCAACCTTTTTTCCCTCATCATTTAATTCTGTGATTCAATTCGTCTTATCATAGACCCATCCGCCCATACATTTGATAAACATAAAAATAAAGGAGCACTGCAGTAATCCCTAGCCGAATCATTAGCTCATGCTAAACAGTTCCTACTCACCCATTCATTACATAAAAATATTAAAGTTGATAGATAAAGACATATATGCACAGTTCAAGACATCTGTTGAAGAAAATTTACCACAAGCTGTTGCATTATTCCTAGTCTTAGACTGAAGAAGCCACTTGTGGCTAAACTCTTTCTCAATAAATGTCTTAAACAGTGCATATGATCTTATCCACATACTATCGGTGTCACCATACCTTTCCAGTCATATAAGTAGAAGAGTACTGCAGTATTCCTTGTGTGTCATGCTCTGTAGACTACACATTCAACTTTCTTGTTTGGTAGAGATTGGTAAAGAAGTGTAGATTCATTATTTACACTACTCTGTTCATTGTCATAGTAACCCATGTATAGTACAAGTCAGTGGATGGTGCCCAGGGGGTAATGGTTGGCCATGGGGAAATGGTTAGGGAAAGGGCTTTTGACACCTCTTTCACCTCTCCTTAACCGGGCTTGGCTTACTGTACTTGTCTCTTTAAACTTTTAGTGCTAAAATGTTTACCTCAAAGGAAGCTTTCTCTAGGTATCTCTAGCAGTTTTCCCCACACCATAATAAACTGAATAATAATATCTGCTTGCATTATCCTATGCAACAATGATTTGCATTGCATATTAATACACTGAACAAATAAATGTTGGTTAGTCTTGAGGATGGGAGCAATGGCAGTCCAGCAACTCTGCAGTGATACCCTTTTATATTGTAAACTAACTAAAGGAAGAGAGCATTTTCTGTTGCGTTCATGGTTCTGTTATGCATTTTACTATTTGTACCATATTAAGTATATTTAACCTGACATAATTGAACCTAACATAAATCAGCTTAACTTGAGGAGGGAGGATTAGAACTTATTGTAATAGTGCCTTACCAGATTTTTCCCTGGAGCATTACTAGGTCTTCCTGGAGCCTAGCAAGGTTTTTTGGTGCCTGACCATTAAAAAGGATGGTTAATAAGTGTAGTTTTGCTCTTCATGCACCAAAGAAATAGAAATTTAGTGTGCAGTAGGCCCTCAGTTTGTACAGATTTTAACCTCCAGATGTTTTACTCATAAACAGACTGCTCTCTCCTCCCAATTTTTTTGCTTAAAAATTTGGTCTTAAAACATTGACCTATACATTACTCAAGTATATACAGTGCGGAATTCTGTTTGGGTACTCGTGCCATTGTATATGCTATGCATATATTAATTCATATATGCTATATGGTAGTTCCATAAACACATTCAAATACAAAATAATCTAGTCAGTAACACATGGCATTTATAGGATCATGGGCTCTATCCTCAATACAAATAATTATTTTTCCCTGCTTTTATGACCATTTTTTCATTGCCAGATAGCCCCTTAATAAAATATAATTTTAGTAAATTGAATTGGTTCCCAGAACTGAACCCATAGCCCTAAAAATAAAATTTTTGTGAATGAAATTGATTTTCAGGAATCAGTGTTGTACATGGGCATTCTAACACTGCACAAAATTTGGGGAAGAACAGTTTGACTTGCACTGGCCTGATTGATGCCAGTTCTTGCAGAGCCAATTTTATCATGAATTTGGGAGTTACCTATACATTGTAAATTTAGGTTAAGTACAGTGAAACCTTGATGTAATGGACCTCTATACAATGAATTTTGGATATAGCAGACAAAAGTTTTGGCTGGATGAATGCTCTGTGAATCCAGTATACGTACAGTGGTATCTCGAGTTACGATTGTCCCCAAAATCGCCCTTTTATGTAAGTTTATTTTTTTAAATGCTTTTGTAGGTATATTTTTGGGGGTGTAAAAGGACTAGTCTATTTTACATTATTCTTTATGGGGATAAATTCGTTTGGTAATGGCACTTGAACAGCATTCTCGAACGAAAAAATATCGTAACTCGAGGTACCACTGTATTTAGGTGTCCAATAGTACCGTTGATGCAGCAGACTTGGTCTGCTGCATTGCATTTTTGTATGGTATGGGGCAACATCCATATTCTGTTCATTTTTCTTGTTCCAGGTGAGCTGAGCCATGCCCAGCCTCAGGCAGTTTGTTATTGTTTGAGTGCACATTTACATACTGTTGTCATTTGGTCTCCAATTTTCGTTGATTTACGGTGTTTTTGGTTACTTCATTATACAATAATATGAAGTACTGTACTCTATTGTATTATACTTTTACTTGTATTTTCAAGCAATGCACTGTACTGTATTAGTTTGTTTTTCTTATGTCCAGTCATGTCATTGATGCATTTATGTGTGTCCAGAAGCACCATTGATGCAATTGACCATGTCCTTTGAATTGGGAACTTTAATGCAATGGATTTTTGTTTAAGCAGATACCCTTTCCCTCCTATTAGTTTGTTATCCCAAGGTTTCACTGTACTTTAATCATTAAAAGTGTAAAAGTTATCTCACCTGGTGTTTCCAGGTGTAAGGAGCAATTGCTGTTTTATAAAGAAAACTTGATTACTGGTATATTACTATACATATATGATTATTTATTGCTTTTATGCATTGGGGTAATAAGTGCCAAAGGGCTGGATAGGTATAGATATTGACTTGCTGTGTGTGTAATTACTTATTTGTTATAACTGTAGTAGAGCCTTAGTGTGTGTGTGTGTTAGTTACCATTTTGTCCTAGGCACATGTCGATTAGACACTAGGCCTGTTGTATGTGTGTGTGTGTGTAAGGAAACACTTCGAAATATTTCCGCCCCGCGGGGAATTGAACCCGGGCCCTCCGTGCGTGAAGCGAGAGCTTTAACCACCAGGCCACCGGGGCGTGTGTGTGTGTGTGCGTGCATATGTTAACGTAAGTACATAGTATTCACCTATTTGTGGTTTCAAGGGTTGATTCACAAATCTGGCCCTCCCTCTTAACTTATGACTCATTAGATTCACTCCCTCTTATCCTCATTGCCCCTATCGTACCTTCTGTTAAAACTATGTATGGAGCCTGCATCCAATACTTCTTCACCAAAATCATTCCATTTCCTGACCACTCTGAGACTGAAGAAATACTTCTTAACATCCTTATGGCTCATCTGTGACTTTAACTTCCAACAGTGTCCCCAAGTTCTTGTTCTTTGCCACTCAGACAGCCTATCCCTGTCCACCTCATCAATTTCCTTGAACATTTTGTAGGTTGTTATCATGTCCACCTGGTTCTTCTGCTGTTCAATATCCTTAGCTCAGGAACAAGCCTTGTTGCATACTTCTGCACTTTCTCTAGTTTCTTAACATGCTTTTTCAGGTGCAGGGTCAATACTGGTGCTGCATACTACAAGATAAGTCTAATGTATGTTCTATAAAGGGCCCAGAATGGCTTATTGTTGAAATATCTGAAGGCTACTCTTAGATTTAGGAGACGAACATTGGCTGCAGAGGTTATTCAGTTAGTGTGGTCCTCTGGTGATTTACTAGGTCTTTCTGAGTGAAGTCTTCAGCCTCTATCTTCCTAGTCTTCTTGCTCCTTCCCTAATCTTCATGACCTTGCATTTACTGGGATTGAATTCAAGCAACCACTTATCTGACCAGTTGCAATTTGTCCAGATCCCTTTGGAGCCTTTCATTGTTCTCATCAGTTTTTATTCTTCTCATACATTTTACATCATCAGCAAACAAGGTTATATCTGAATCAATTCCATCTGGAATGTCATTAACATAAACCAGAAATAGTACTTGTCCTAATACCGATTCTTACTGAACCTCGCCAGTTACTCTTTCCCATTCTGACATCTCTTTCCAGACAGCCATTCTTTGCTTCCTTCCCCAAAGATACTCTTTGATTCATCAGCGTACATTCCCTATTATTCCTGCCTGAATCTCGAGTTTTTGGCCCAGACCAATCTTCTCACTTTTTTGTTCTCGTCTATCTTTTTTTCTATATTTTTTTCCACTCCCTTACAATTTTTCGTTTTTTTGCCTCCCTGCATATCTAGTTGAACCAAGGACTCTATTTGTTTCTGCATCTTCTTGGCATGCAGGTCTCCTCAGCTTTCCTGCATTTTTCAGCTAGGTACACCATCATCCCAGCCACTGACTTAACTTCCAATTCACTGTCCCAATCCACTACATTCAGGAAGTCTCTGGAACTCTCAAAATTTCCTC
Organism: Cherax destructor; assembly: GCA_009830355.1. Taxonomy (NCBI): domain Eukaryota; kingdom Metazoa; phylum Arthropoda; class Malacostraca; order Decapoda; family Parastacidae; genus Cherax; species Cherax destructor. The sequence continues at coordinate 83,948 of WNWK01001624.1, read as the reverse complement.
TTCTAAAGTCTTGCTCTCCACTTACTGTATTTCTCTACCTTTAGTTCCACATGATCACTAGCACCAAGAGGGCTCTCGTATTTTATTTCACCTTTGTCAGTTGTACCTATGGTAAACACTAGTCCAGTCTTGCTGGTTCCTCATCTTTCTCTTGTCATGTCCTCAGTGTGCTGACTAAGAAAGTTTTCTCCAAACACCTCAATCAACTAAGCCCTTCACATTTGTGGTTCTCCATATGGGAATCAGTTCTTCTAATCTATTTGTCTGTAGTTGAAATCTCCCATCATAAGAAGCTTCACTTTAGCTGCTGCTGCTATGATGCCAACCATCACTTGGTTGTTGTCCTCATATTCCTGCCTTGGTTTCCTGTTATTAGGTGGTGGATTTTAGTGTATATCACTGCAGCTACTACCTCGTGTTCCCCGTCTTAACTGAGCACACTAGGATATCGTTCTCTTCTTGGCTGTTTATTCCTCTCACGTTTTTCAGAATTTCCTTGTTTCTTGTCTTTCCTTAACATTTAGTATCCTTCTGGAAATACAGCATTTAATATTTCTTTAACTGTCTCAGTGATAGCTATTATGCTTGGTGGAACCTCAGCTGTTCTTTCTTTCAACTCATGCACATACATTTACCCAGCTAAGTTTGTAATTATTGTGCCCATTTATGGTTATGTGAATAAAACTGTGTTCTTGGTGTTGTTTCTTCATTATTTCATTCGTCCTAATTATATGTGAATACTATAATACATTAGTTGTTGCATACACACCTTACTCCTACAGCTATACCATTTGTCAAGTATGGAAATTGCTTTTCGCTTCTTTTAGCACTTGTGAAAAAGTCTGTTAATTACCAGAGATTACATATCAGCATTTCCAGTAAGCATTAGGCTTAAAAAAATTTAGCTTGGAGTTGCCCTATCAAAATGTTCCATGTCTAAGGGTCATAATTGTAGTGATGTAAGGCTGTTTAACTTTAGTCTCAATGTGAACATTAAGAATTTTGATGGAAACTAGTTCAAATTGATCTCATGGAGTGCCTTGTAAATGTAAATTTATATTTAACTTAGATGTTTTCTTTAATTTTATAGGCTGATTACAGGTATTACCTGAACAAGTACATATATATAAATATAGCAAAGAAATGCAGTCAGGAATGGGCAGTCATCAGTGAAACAAAATTATTTGCCTATTATATAAACAGTTTTAGGTGTGTTGTGATGAAATATACCTGTAGTAGTATCTAGGATTTGTAGTGTGTTTGCTTATCACTAATTTTTTCTACAATTAAATTTTGGATTTTCCAGTTATATTGTCATTTATTTTTCCTTATATCCATTAATAATATAATCACACTAAGCACTAAACCTGAATGGGTAATACAGTGCTACAGGTGGAATGTGTTTAAGAAGGAATATGCGAAGGTGTGTGCAAGAGGTAGAGTTAGCAACAGTAGTGGGGAATGCTAAGGTAAAATATAATCAAAGTTGATGTAATAAATTAGTTTCTGATAAAAAGTCAAAGAAAGAGTCTGTGTCAAATGTGGGACTTTCAGCGAAATCAACGTGTTAGGCGGTGAAGACATATGAAGAAAATTCTTCATTATTAAAATCATGGGGGAGCGCTAAACCCATTGGATTATACAGCGCATGTGGGGAAGGGGGGATGGAAGGTATTCAGGCTCAATTCATGGAACCAGAGCACAGATCCAATTCCCTAAATCAAGAGCCCCTCACCAGCATCAAGGAACCTCCCTTGAGGGAAGTAAATTCTTCATGCCCGTTGATAGACGAGACAATCTATTAAAGTCACACCAGGCGTACTATTTTCTATGCTGATTCAGAAAATGTACTTAAAAATGTAAAATGAGATCATTTTAGCATACGAGGCCTTAATTTAAAGGTAATTCCTAATGGAGGTAGCTAATATTTTCATTAAGACTATTCATTATGGAAAATAACTAAAAATCATGAAAAATACGTACCTAAAAATAACTGAAAGTTATAAAAAATAATGAGAAATGAGTAAAAATTACGAGAAATAAAGAATTTGGAAAAATAACCATAAATTATAAAAAAATAAATAAACATTACCCCAAAAAATCACTCCAACTTTCTTTGATGCTACTTAAGAATATGGACTTAAAAACATAAAAAGAGAGTTTTAGCATGATTATTATTATTATTATTATAATCAAAAGAAGCGCTAAACCACAGGGGTCATACAGCTTAAGCATGATACAAGGCTATTTTCTCTTGTCTGTTTCTTCCCTGTCTGAGGCACCTTTTATGGCACATTTATCTTACAAAACTCTCATAACCATCTATGAAAGCTGTATATACAGGATTTGTTCATATTTGTGGGGATAAATTGAGCCAACAGTGTCATCATGACCGTTTTTTCTATTTTGAGAGAAGTTTTTTCGCCCCAAAAAATCCCTGAACTATAGTTCAGCATTTTTCACAATTTTCGGCCAGATTTTCAAGATTCATTAAGATATTTTGAACTAATAACATAACTTGGCAATTCTCTCACATATATTCATTAGTTCTCCCACTTAATTAACTTATCCATATTTAAATATAGTAGACTTGATTAAGATGTGACCTCTTAAGATGCTTTCATTAAGTGACAGTTTAAGTCAAGAGCTTTTCACTCTGCCTCACAGTTTGCATGTAGGGCAAACCATTATCTTGACAGGTAAGGCCTAATCCTACTTAATGTACACAGCCTCCCACACCTCATTTCCCTGTACACGAGTCCCATACCATACTCGGCTCTTTGTTAATAAATTGATTTTCAATCTTTCCATTGTACTTTGTCTGGATAGTAACCATGGCACCAAAGAGGAATGAGTGATGCTGGAAGTGGCAAGAAGTTTGTGTGAAAGTCTTGGCGTTTTGAAAAAAAATGAGATATTAGATAAGCTTAAAAGTGGTGTGAGTGATGTATGACCTGGGTTTAATGCTTAGCTTTGATTATATAGTAAGGCCCCGCTTTACGGCGATTTCAAATTATGACCAAAACTCGCTATACGGCAATCCGTCTTTCTAATATGGCGTACCTCACCCAGTTTGTTTACATTCTCTTTGAGCACCTCTCTATTATGTCTGGAAACTTTACAAAATTTCAAGTGTTTTAAAGTTATTGGATATTTTATATGTACTCTGATAATAATACTTATGTGTACCTATACCTAAGTATACTTACACACTGTGCTGGAGTGCAGGTACACATTAAAATCACTGTGTCCCTCTAGTCTTAACTCCATATTATTGGTAAAGCTGCAGACTTTTACACTGAAGAGGACCTGACAAAGCAAGAACTGCTCCGAAACAGTCTGGAGTGGCTGATGATGCCAGCTATGTAAAGTACTGTACAATAAAACAGGCCAAAGATGCATTACAGAATTCTTCAGTACTCCAGTAGAACCACTGACATCAGTGCAACAGCTTCAGCCATCCATTTTAACTAATGATCAACAACCTTCCACCTCAGCTCAGTAGGGACACATCATCTCTACTTCCTTTCAAAATAAACATACACCAACAACACAGTATGTTAATAAAATGCAAACATAATGCATGTACAGTATTTAACTTGAGTAATCTTCTAATTAAAGTAATTTTCTTACTGAAATGGATACTTTTCTAAATCTTTCTTCTTTCTTTCAACACGTCGGCCGTTTCCCACCGAGGCAGGGTGGCCCAAAAGGAAAAACGAAAGTTTCTCCTTTTACATTTAGTAATATATACAAAAGAAGGGGTTACTAGCCCCTTGCTCCCAGCATTTTAGTCGCCTCTTACGACACGAATGGCTTACGGAGGAAGAATTCTATTCCACTTCCCCATGGAGATAAGAGGAAATAAGAACAAGAACTAGTAAAAAATAAGAAGAAAACCCAGAGGGGTGAGTATATATATGCTTGTACATGAATGTGTAGTGTGATCTAAGTGTAAGTAGAAGTAGCAAGATGTACCTGAAATCTTGCATGTTTATGAGACAGAAAAAAGACACCAGCAATCCTACCATCATGTAAAACAATTACAGGCTTTCGTTACACTCACTTGGCAGGACGGTAGTACCTCCCTGGACAGTTGCTGTCTACCAACCTACTACCTAGAAAAGGAAGGTTCTTGGCTCCATATGTGTTCGACCAGAAGACAACCAGGATCTTGCAGGAACACTCCACAGTCTGGCTATGACTCTTCCTAAACAAGATCTTGTCGCCGTTGCCCAGCGGTGAGAGGAGCAACTTTTCTAAATGATGGGGTCAATTTAAAAAATCTATTACTAATACTGTATTGTAATGTAAGCAGTAATACAGTAATAGTGTTTTCTCAGAAAAGTGCTTAAACCCATAAGGGTTCTTTCAGCATTAGATACAGAAGAGGAAAAAATTAAGAGTAAATTGCTATAAACCTTTACAATACTCATTGGCAATATTTTATCTTTTGCTATATTATTATCATTATAATCAAAAGAAGCTCTAAACCACAAGGGTCATTTTTTGCTATAGAAGCAATAAATATTAATTTCTAACTTTCAATTAGCTCTCTAAATATTTAAAAAATGACTCAAAGAAAAATTACAATATATATTTTATAAATTTAAGGTATTTTTGATAATTTACAATTTTCTAGATTGCTGCTGTGATAAAAATTAAAATAGTGATTATTTATCAATTTGTAAAAAAAAAAGCCATGGCACAATGGACCCCCGAGCAACGAACAAAATTCATTCCAGAAGCCTGCTCAAGTGCCATTACCAAACGAATTTACTCCCTTAAGAAATAATGTCAAGTAGGTTAGTCCATTTCAGACCCCCAAAAATACACTTACAAAAGCACTTACAATATTATACTTGCATAATTGTACGATTTCCGGGGTGTTCGTAACTCGGGGGTCCACTGTATAATAATTTTTCCTATTTCAAATTCTTCCTACAAAGTTAACAATTGAAACAACAGGAGATATCAATACATTTATTTAACTTCATATCATAGAGATACTGATGGATAAAATATAAGTTGCCAACCACAAAAACATGTTAAGGAAGTATTTGTAACATTCACTACTTTATTAGCTTGTTCAGTAAGATGTCAACATGTGGGCCCCAAGATGTAAAGCTAAAAAAATAAATTTGAATTATACTAATAAATAAAAAATCCCCAATACTGTATTCTGCAATCTAAGATGTACATAAGGAAGACATTATGCATAAGCTATGATGTCTATAGAATATTAAACTAGACTGATCATTATCTCCCACACTATTTATTGCACTGTAAATACTTTCACTATTTTTATTTTGCCTTGGCCAATTATTTCTAATTATGAATTCTGGAAGAACTATGTATTAACTTCCTTGTACTGAAAACTTAAAACTCGTTTGAAAACATAATATTCAATAATTTTCAAAGCTGCAAGCTAAATGTAAAAATTATTTCATTTTTTGTATGTTACCAAGTATAAACTGTAATATATAAAAATAATAACTTGGAAGCTTGATAGTTTACTTCAGCAGACTGCACTTCTCTAAACTGACATTACTCTCAAAATAATTTACACATTAAACTGACAAAATAATTTTCTTTATCCCATTCATAAACCACAAAATATTTACATATAACAGAATAACAAGATGAAAAAATCACTTAAAACCCTGGTACTATATGACCCCTATTTTTCATTTTCTTCATCTTCTTATTTAGTTTTGCTTCTTTTCGAATCTTAATATTCTTCTTCCTAGTATTCAGTTTTTCTGTTTTTTTCTTCTCGATGATTTCTTTGCGCTGTTCCCAAGTCTTTTGACTGGTTTTCTTGTGTGACTCTTTCTTCTTGATAGTCTTCTTAATCAAATCTACATCATTTCGTACCTGTTTTTACATGAATAACATGACTGTTAACATTATAGCAAATTTTGAAGATAATTATGACAATAATATGCACTGCTTTTTTATTGGAGGAAAAAAAGATATACAGTACTATATAATGTACATGTATATGGATTGTTAAAGTTTCAACTTGTATGGGACATGTATTGACAAAATATAGTGTATGATTATTCACTTGACTTAATTAACTGTGCACACAAGTTTAAAACTGCAGATAGAAAATTAACAAAGATATAATTCAACCTGGTTCTTACAAACAAAAACTAACACTTACTTTTACTCCTTCTGCTTTCTGCAGGGCACTTGACCATGCACTCTGTTCAATCACTTCTGCAGCCTTTTCTGTATAACCTTTCTGCTCCATTCGCTTTATCTGCAACATATGGCACATTAGTAATTAGCAATATATCTAAATTTTTTGTAAGCTATAACAACAAACTTGTCTATAAATTTCAACTCGCTGTGATATTCTAGTCACATGTAATAAATTTTTTACATTTTCTCATAAAAAAAAAATTGAACACAAGTATAAGCCTTTTCACAGTTACAAATGTTGCTTCTGAGTATTTTAAACTAATTACTGTACTACATGAGGCATTATACAGCAAAAAAAAGAAAAAAAGAAAAAAGAAAGAAAGAAAAAAAAAAAAAAAAATTCCACCACAGCCAAAGCTAGGGTAGTGAACAAATCGATTCCTCAATATTTTGTCTATTTGTAGGAATGTGTAGATACTGTCTTTTGCATCTGTAAGCTAGGTTCAGAGCCCCATAACAAAGTATGGTAACTTGTGCTTTAAAGCTCCAATCTCTCCTTCAATTTTTGAATTTAGCACTTTTTTTCTCACGTGCAATGAGTTTTAAACATAGCAACTTGGTGTTTTTTTGGATGGTTTATATGGATCAATTGGCTGTTTCTTGGTATCATTTGAAAGAATGGAAGACATACTACTGAAATAAGAGATAATTTTGGTTGGTTTCAAATAGTGTAGCTTGAAATCAGCCTCAAAGTAGCAGATATATTAGATTTCTCTCAATTTTCTTGAGGATGGGTCTGGCTCCTCCCCATACATTCCCCCAGTCTGTTTTATGGGTTTTTACTAGGCTTGATTTAATTACTGGAGTGCTATAAATCATGACCAATCATTCCAGGTTACATTTTATTATCCAAGAAATAGGGTAAATCTTCAATTTTTTTGTGATAAATCAAAATGGAAGGCAAGTGTACTACAGGAGAGACCTGGGGACATGATCAATAAACAGAGAAAATGTTGTTCTAGTGCCTGGAATGTATACAGTGTTTATTCTGAACTGTTTTAAAATTGGAATTTTGCCTAAAATTGGCCAAATTATTGACTCGTGTCCACTCAATAAGGTAATTTTGACACTTGAATGGGCAGTATCTTGTATTCAATCGATGGAATAGAAGGCTTACTACAGAAGTAGCTAAGAATTTGGTCGAATTAAGCAATGGAACTGGCTTAAAGTAGGACTCAAAATTGGTGAAACTGAAAATGCATAAATTGCTCACGGAATGCTAACTTTGCACCTGCTTACTTCCTTAAGTTTTCCATCAAATTTTTTATTCTTGGTGTCATTACCTTCAGAAAGATTCTCTACCATAAAAAAAATGTCTGGACAACAATGAAAGGGTTAATGGATCTAGGGATCATTGTCCCAGAGGCTAGGTCTTAGACCAGGCCTCCTTATCTGGAAAGGAAATATCACAGGAATAAAAAGTGCTGAGTAACGATACCATTTTTTGCACCATCATATGTGATTCATTTTATTTTACAAACCTTTTCTTTCTCTTTGAGAGCCTTTGAAAGTAACTGCTTTAGGTCTGTGGGTTTTAAGCTAGTGTCAATTTCCCCTGATGTTGAGGTGTTTGAGAAGTCAAATTTGCTGAACACTAGCTTTCCTTCCTGATTGTAGATTGTATGTTTTTGTGACTTTGTACCTGTAAGATAAAGATTATTACAAGTATTATATGGTGAACAGAATATGCAAACTTTAATACAAATGACACTTTTTACAAATCTGTAATCAATGTACAGTATCCGAAACCTTGAATAAACGAAGAATGGCTGATCTTCCTGGCAGATTATTTTCATTATGAGCACTTATATCTAAGTCATGATCTTGATATAATATGGTTTGAAACCAATAATTAATATGAATAAAGCTTGTTTTAGTATCATCCAGTGTCTACAATTTCATTTACATACAAAAACATGTCTGTAGATGAACAATGAAGAAGAAAAAAAAAAAAAAAAAAAAAAAGGCAAGCAGCACAATAATCACAACCTCTGAAATAAAACTTTCCATACAATACCTTGATCCATGTAAAAATCATTAAAACTTATAATTTTTTTTTTCAACAAGTCAGGGTGGCCCAAAAAGAAAAAATCCCAAAAAAGAAAATACTTTCATCATCATTCAACACTTTCACCTCACTCATACATAATCACTGTCTTTGCAGAGGCGCTCAGATACGACAGTTTAGAAGTCCCTCCAAACTGCCAATATCCCAAACCCCTCCTTTAAAGTGCAGGCATTGTACTTCCCATTTCCAGGACTCAAATATTATTTACACTAACATTCTCATAAACATTGTCATAAGTTTCTTCCTTCTATGTGTGGGTTATTTGTGTATTGCTCCAGTCATGGCAATGTGCCTTTTTACTCTTTATTCTCATAAACACTTAGCCTATCAGCAAACGTTCATATCTCAGCCTGTATTGAGGCCACTCCTAACTACTGTATAACAATATTAAGTCTACACTCTCACATGCCCACACTTCCTTAGAATCCCTATGCTTACTGTTACATCCATAATAACTACTACTTCCATGTTACCTCCCACTATCTACACTATATTTTATGTTCATAACTGAAGGTAGGGCAGTGAGTTCGTGCATTAGGCAGGGAGGAATAACATAATAGGAATAACATCATAGGAACAACATATAACAGTGAGGAGCCTGCAGTATACCATGTGGAAAAAGTGTGTTTACAACTACATGGGAGTGTACCAATTTATTTTAAATAAAAATGTTCTCAATGTCAAATATTCTTCTTCTTCTTTCAACAAACCAGCCATATTCCACATTAAATTAGGATTACACCATGAAGGATGGTTTCTGGTGCACCTCCTACCCCTCCCAGAGACAAATAACAAAAAAAGGCACAATACCGTGACTGGAACAATATACTAGTACGCACAAATAACCCGCAAGTCGGACCGAAGCGTCGTCGTAAGCTCCTCTCTTCTATGTGCGGGTTATTTGTGTATCCTCCCAGAGATAATTTGCACACCCCTAGGGGTACACACACCAGTTCGAGAACTACTGGTATGGACCAAAGTATGTGTAAAGTAGTTGAACACAAGTTTTCACAAGAACAGCCACTTCCCAAGCCTCCTTTCTTACACTGCCTATCTAATTTCACAAGCTTGCCTCTACTCCTAATAATTCCTGACGACCCTGTTGTATGAAAAATTAACTCTGAAACAATTTCACTTACCCTGACTGAAGCCCTTCTCTGTCTCAACATCTATCTGCTGCTTTATTCCTTCATGTTTTACATTTGTTTTTTGTCTCTTATTTTTTCTGTTTTGTAATCTGCTGAGCTTCTTTTTCAACTTGGCCTCTTTTTTTCTTGTTGCAGGGTCCCATGCCTTTTTTCTATTACCTTAAAAAATTCAACATTGTATACAATATTAAACATTATATAATTTAAAATTTAACTAAATTTGTAAATTTTAATTTGATAAGATTTTTTAGGTTATTTCTAGATTGAGGATAACACTTTATATGCCAAATTTAGTTGTAATGCAGTACTTATTAATATAATTTATGGGGAAGCAGTAAATCAGTAAGGATCATCTAGAGCCTGGTGAATAGGAAGCAATAAGGTTTGTTTCAAAGTGGAGGGTAACTCTAATTTCCTTAACCCTTTCGGGGTTTCGGTCGTACTAGTACGGCTTACGCCCCAGGGTTTTGGACGTACTAGTACGCCTAAATTCTAGTGCCCTCAAATCAAGCAGAAACAGGCTGTTAGGCCTAGATGTGAGAGAATGGGTCTGTGCGCAGTATAAAAAAATTCCTGCACCACAAAGTGCATAATGAGGAAAAAAAAACTGACAAGTGTTTTTGGTTTAAAACAGCGACTTTGCAGTCTATTTTCCTATGGTATTTATGCTTGTATCCTTGTTTTCTTAGTCTCATTTTATAGAATAGATGATATACTACAGAAATAGAGATAATTTTGACTGCAAAGTAGCGAAAATGTTTGATTTTGTCCGATGTTCAAGAGTAAACAAATCACACCATGCGTCCAGTACACATCAACTGGCGAGTCTAATATTCTTGCACAAGTGCGCTGATATTATTTATACCATTTTTACAATGATGCAGTTGTATACATAACAGTAAATCTTCTATTTTTTGTGAGAATAAAAATTCAAAATGGAAAGCAAAAGTAATGTAAGAGGGGCCTGGAGACGTGACTAATGAACAGAGAAAATGTTATTTTAGTGCCAAGAATGTCTGCCTTGTTTATTATGGACCCTATTTTGAAATTGGCATCGTTTGAAATTTGTGTGAAATTGGCCAAATTGCCATTTTCTGACCACTATTTTGGGTAGTTGAAATTGGTAAATAGGCGGTTTCTTGTACTCAATCGATAAAAGAAATGGAGTTCTAGCGAAATAGCTATAATTTTAGTAGACTGAAACATTGGAATTTGCCGAAAATAGGGCTCAAAGTGGGCGAAATCGACGATGCGTAAATGTCATCAATACCGCTAAGTTCGCGAAAGCATAATTCCGTTAGTTTTCGATCAAATTTCATAATTTTTGTGGCGATATGATCGGAAAAAGATTCTCTATCATTTCATAAGATTTTTTTTTTAAATTCTTGGACCCTGAGAACGAGTTTCGGAGAGGGTCCTTGGACCCCCAAAGGGTTAAAAAACAGTACTAATAAAATCAACAATACAGTCTGCTTGGAAAGTTATGATGCCAATGAAAAAAACATCTATGGTTAAATTATGTAAACAAAGCAATGTAACACTTTCCAGTGAAATTAATAATTGGTTAATTCCCCTTGTGCTTCAGGCAATCCTCAAGCCTTCAAGAAATATTGCCAGATTAAATTTGAAGGGTGGTAGGTGAAAATGAAGCCCAGATGTCTTTAATTAACAGCTGCTTCTAGTTTTGGGACGTTTCATTAGTGACCACAAATTTTTTATTGGGTTTAGGTCTGAGCTATTACCTGGAGAGTTACTGGCATAGGGCATTTCACAATCACTTTTTGACACATTCGGCAGTGTGACAGAGCAACGCCTTGCGTAAACAGTTATGCTTAGGCTTTCTCAAAGTAATCGGCTAAATAATGGATTAAAAAGCACCAAATAATTATATTTCATCGTATTTTTGGAAACCTCCTGAAAAATCAACACCTAATCAACAAGATTTACTGTTGGATACATGTATTTCAATGCACATACCAACAAAAGCATGGTCCCAGACCAGGCTTCCTGATGGATCAAGGACTGGCAAACCATGCCATTACTTTAAGAAGTATTACTAATTCCTCAACACAATAATAGGTGAAACATTCCCAAACCATGAGGGATGGAAGGTGCTTCAGTCTTGGCAGTGTACTGTGGGAGGTGAGACAAAATCAGGTGTCTGGTACACCCTTCCCATACTACTGGTCTCTGTAAAGGTTGATTCACCTGGCCACAAAATGCCCCTCCATTCCTTCAAACTACATTTCTTGCAAAATTTTACTCTTTTCTCCTTTTGCTTAACAGTGAGAAACAGTTTACTGTGGGCATGAAGGCTTCCAAATCCAAAATCATGGAGAGGCTGATGAAGACATCCAAGGGACACATGCTCTGACAACTGTGAATTGTTGTCCTTCACTTCCAGAGTCCTTGGGAAGGTTAATTTAACCCTTTCACTGTCGAGACCCATGCTCACAAACTTGCTCTCAGTGTCGATTAAAAAAACAAAATCTTATGAAATGATAAAGAATCTTTTCCTGGTGATAATGACACCAAAAGTATGAAATTTGATGGAAAACTTATGGAATTACACTCTCACAAAGTTAGCAGTCTCGGTAATATTTACACCGACGATTTTCCCCACTTTGAGCCCTATTTTTGGCCAATTCCGTTGTTCCAGTGGACCAAACTCATAGATATTTCACTAGAACTCCTTTTGTTCAATCGATTGAGTACAAGAAACTGCCCATTTACCGATTTCAAATACCCAATAAAGTGATCAGAAATTGGTAAGTTGGCCAATTTCATACACAATTCAAGGAAGCCCAATTTCAAAACAGGGTCCAGAATTAACAATGCAAACATTCCTAGCACTATAATAACATATTCTCTGTTCATTAGTCATGTCTCCAAGCCCCTCTTATACTATTATGCTTGCTTTCCATTTTGAATTTCACACAAAAAATAGATTTACTGTTATGCAGACTACTGCATTATTGTAAAAATGGTATAAATAATATCAGGGCATTTGTGAAAGCATATTAGACCCACCAGTTGACATGTATTGGACACATGACGTGATTTGTTTACTCGAACATCGGCAAAAATCGAACATTTCCGCTATTTTGAGCTCAATGTAGTTTTAGTCCGTAAACTATTCAAAATCATCTCTAGTTCTGTAATATATCTATCAAATGAGACCAAGAAAACAAGAATACAACCATAAATACAATACGAAAATACACTGCAAAGTCGCTGTTTTAAACAAAAAAACACGGTCAGTTTTTTTTTCTTTCTTATTATGCACTGCATGCTGCAGGATTTTTTTATACTGTGCACACTGACCACTCAGACCCATTCTCTCATATGTAGGCCTACCAGCTTTCTCCCGCAAGACTGGAAGCCGCTAAAATTTTGGCATACTACAGTGGACCCTCGCTATTCGAACACTCCAAAACTCACCCTCATTCCAGAATGCTGTTCAAGTGCTGTTACCAAACAAATTTATTCCCATAAGGAATGATGTAATTAGATTAGTCCATTTCAGACCCCCAAAAATACACTTATAAAAGCACTTACAATAATAAACTTACATAAAAGGGCGAGTTTTGGAGTGTTTGAATAGCGAGGGTCCACTGTATTTCGGAACCGACACTGGCTTGCAAGCTGTAATATTATGGGACTGACAGTGAAAGGGTTAAGCCTACCAGTCTTGGCAAGTGGGACTGAAACATGGTCTATCCCTGGTCACAAAAACATCTGATATGATGTACTGAATGCAGTATCAGTCCTGTTTAATCATAAATAAGTGCGTATTTTGGACACTCTTATGCAGGACAATCACAACCAATATATCCTTCTTATTTGCACTTTTGGGACATTTTTTGTTGGTCACAAGAGGGGTTAGTGACCACAGAGACAAAAACATGGCCCTCCAATGTGTGTACAGAAAGTTAAGGCATGATAAAATACTTCCTTGTTACTTCTATAAACAATAAAATTAGTAAAGCATGTTATGGGGTCAGCTGATCAGACACAATCCACAGCAGTTTAATGCTCACTTAGCTACATAACCAACTCTCAAGCACTTATACATCAACAAGTAAGAGAACAAGAAATTTATGGTATGATAAAATTCTTCCTCATCACTATTATAAATGATAAAATTGTATATTATGACTGCATAATCTCATCAAATATAAGAAAGGTGTCAGTGTGATAAAACTACAAACAACTCAGCCATCTACCCCATGGTACTTAAATTGGCATCTACTGCTAATATAAATCTGCATAACACGTTTTCATGTAACACCAATTTTCTGGAACGAAACCACTGTGCTATTCGAGTCTACTGTATTAGAAAGCACTGTGCTATTCGAGTCTACTGTATTATAAAATAATGGTAAGAGTTGAACAAAGCATTCTGTCTTCCATATAGAATTCTTTTCAAATGGAAAAAAATAAAAAAATTTCCATCATACTAAAGATATTTTTAAATGAGACTTACCTTTCAAAGCAGCTAGTGTACTTAAATATTTCTCCTGGAGCTCAGCAAGGTCTGCACACTTTTCTTCACCTGTAGCAAACAAAGCCAATACTGTACCTATTTGTACTCTAAACTAATTCAATAAAGCAAATTCAGAACAAATGTATACATTCTATTTACTAAAACCAACAATAAAATTTAACTCTAAAGAACTTCATTCACTTCTCTCTGATATGTAGACAAGACAGTCTTCTGGTAATGTTTAGTGAAGCTTTATTTGACAAATATATCAATCTTGTGCTTACTTTTCAAACTTACAATTAGTAAATAGATTATGAAATCATAATTAGCTTCTAAATATGGCTATCCTAAAATTCATAATAAAACTCACCCTTAAATTTTTTTCGCTTTGTACCTTTCTGCTCCCTCTGTTGCCTCTTTTTGCTTATAGGACCTAAAACAAAAAAATTCAGCATCAGTGTTCTTTATATGGAAAACCATGTCATTTAGCAAGACCCCTCAACTACGTTTAGTAAAACCATAACATTTGTCCTGAAGTTAATACATACTTTATTGTATATATTAACACAGATTATACAAATCTAGTTTCATTTTATATAAATGAATGTTCTTTCTCCTTGGGGAAGAAAGTTAATTTCATACAATATTTTCATTCATATTTTGTAATTATTAGTGGTATGCCATGTGTGTGGTAATGATTGAAGAATACAACACAATCACTTTTCTGGGCTTCTCAACACTTACATCTTCATACCATTATTTCACATGGTTACCTGGGGAACCATGTGAATAAGTCTTCTTATTCCCATAGCCTGGCCAGGGGTGAGGTCTCTATGGTGCTTGCCTGGTCAACAGGTTGTTGGTAGTTTGTTAGCTTACATATCCATCAAAGCATGGTTTATCTGGCACTTCTCTTAAGATATAAAGGAAAACACAGATACATATACCTTGAAGGGAAAAAAAATTTCCCATACAAATAAACATTGTTCAATTTTTTAAAGTAAAAAAATACAAACAACAATGAGATGACCACTGTTCTTATGGGGCAGTCACCAGAGTAGCCCTAAAACAATCAATAAGCTCTTTATGTATTCTAAATTGATTTAACTTTGCAGGTGCAAATAACTGATATAAAGTATGTGATTTTTTTTAACACACTGGCTGTCTCCTCACCAAAGTAGGGTGGCCCAAAAGAGAAGAAACACTTTTACTATCGCTCACTCTCATCACTGTCTTGCCAGAGGCACACTAATATTTCAGCTCAAAACTGCAAATATCCCCACCCCTCCTCCAGAGCACAGGCACTGTATTTCCCACCTCCATGACTCAAATCTGGCTAACTGGTTTCCCTGAACCCCTTCATAAATATTACCTTGCTCACACAACAGCACATCAGGTTATAAAAACTGTTTATCTCCACTAACTCCTATCTAACATGCTCACATACAATTCAAATATCTCTATATAACCATAATTAATCAAAGACAGGACACCACAAGCATATTACTACTCGGTAATACAGCCAACCACATTACGAAGTCATTAAATAAGGCAACACTAACCTTCTTCACTCTCCTCTTCATCACTATCTGCTTTCTGAGGAGCAGGCATCCACTTTAAGAAGTTTGATATAAATTTATTTTCTTCTAGTAAAACACTCTTAACCTGAAAACACATTTATATTGTTAATGTAGCTAAATACTTTTAAGTGTAACACAAAATACTTAATCAACAATATAAATGCAAAGTAGCAAGAATATTCAATATTCACTTTAGTTTCTGAAATTTCTGATGTGTAATCGGAAAGGCAGACAAAGTAACATCCAGTCCATAATTGTTTCTGTTAAAGTCACTTGGTCAAATTATTGTTTAAAGCACTTTCAAGAATACAGTGGTACCCCGAGTTTCGGCCATAATTCGTCCCAGAAAGCTGTTTGAGTGCTGTTACCGAACGAATTTGTTCCCATAAGGAATAATGTAAATTAGATTAGTCCGTTTCAGACCCCCCAAAAATACACTTAGAAAAGCACCTACAATAATACACTTACATAACTGTTCGAGTTGGGAGCTGTTCGAAACTCGGGGTACCACTGTATTTTTTTTTACATCAGCTGCAAAAATTCCTGAGTGATGTGCAACAAATAAGACCCACAATGCCTGTCCTTTCACTGCACACCTGAAAGATTATAAGTAGGACTACTAGTATTCTAACAGGGGCTAGAATATTTTTTTTAATATTACAGTGGACCCTCGGTTAACGAATACCCCGGAAATCGTGCAATTATGTAAGTATAATTTTGTAAGTTCTTGTGGAAGTGTATTTTTGGGGGTCTGAAATAGACTAACCTACGTGAAATTTTTCCTTAAGGGAGTAAATTCGTTCGGTAATGGCACTTGAGCAGACTTCAGGAGTGAAGTTTTTACGAAACTCGGGGGTCCACTGTATATCATTACTATAACATATATGGTGTGGACTGTATGTTGAATAAGAGTTAATGTGCGAGTATCTAAGTGAATACATGCCTGTGGGATGGTGGGGAGGAAACCTCATAAACCCCACAGTTATTTAATAAATAACACCAAGTCACAAAAGAGCACTCTAATGATATATACTACTTACCGTGTAGTGACTGTAGCATGTCTCTGTTGGGGCAAAAACTATCTTAGCTTGGGAGCTGCCCATAACTGACCAAGACATTGGTACACATTTAATAACTGTTTTGCTAGAGATGCATCAGTGTCAAGTCAAACGATTCCCTGAATCATAACATCCCCGTCCATCCATCAGAATGCATGCACTGTGCTTCCCACATTCAGAACTCAGGTTAGGTTGACCGTTTTCCCCTCAATACCTTCATTAAGGTTATCCTCCTCACACTATGAAAACACACAAATCCCAAAAACTACCAGTCTCTATGTTTTACATTTGATATAAATTTAAGTTCCTTTTCAACTGTCCATTTGAACTAAAATAAAGCCTACAAAACTTTAGTTAAACAAGTTAAACTTTGTAACACTATGTATATTTGTATGTGCTTAGCAAAACTTTTTCCCTGCTGAGAGTACAAATGTTATGTCAAAACAGTTTCACTCGGAAAATCATATGCAGTCACTCAAGTAGTGACTGATGGTCTAATAGCATCAATACTTACATATCTATTAGTCTAATAGTATTACTGTATCATATGCTGGGCATGGCATAAATTTAACCTGTTAAGTAAAAGGACACAAATGGAACTAATGTGACATTTTATTGTGGCAACGTTTCGCTCTCCAGGAGCTTTTTCAAGCCGTTACAAGCGATACATGGACACAGAGGGTATATATATACTCTCCAAGTGAGGTGTAATACTAGTGGTGGTAGAAGTAGTAGTGATATAAGTCGTAGTAGTAGTAGTAATACAATAAGATAGAACAATCAATTTGCACATGAGTAAAAGGTGATAAAACAATTACATGGGTAGTATAAAAATAGGTTCAAAGGTTTCCTTAGCGATGTTAGAAAGTTCTTCAGCACACTCAGTTAAGTAGGCTTGAGTAGCTGGAGAGAAAGGGTGTTTGGAGTTGGAGCGTTGCGCAGGAGTAGACTTAGGGATCACCTTTTCGGCCAGGCAATCTTGAAGGAAGATGTGTCTGTTGCGAAGGCTCACAGCCTTCGCAACAGACACATTGTTTTATCACCTTTTACTCATGTGCAAATTGATTGTTCTACCTTATTGTATTACTACTACTACTACGACTTATATCACTACTACTTCTACTACCACTAGTATTACACCTCACTTGGAGAGTATATATGTACCCTCTGTGTCCATGTATCGCTTGTAACGGCTTGAAAAAGCTCCTGGAGAGCGAAACGTTGCCACAATAAAATGTCACATTAGTTGCATTTGTGTCCTTTTACTTAACATATTGTCGGTAATTCTACCAATATTATTACATAAATTTAACCTCCTTATAAAGCAACAATATACATATAGTAAGAATTTGTCTAAATGTGATTAAGAGTGCAGCCTTTTTAGCACAGCACTTGAAAAAGGCTTGAGAGTATGCTCACTAAGTGTGAATTTTTTCTCTCCAACCCCAAGTAGTCAATGAATCAAGTGTTGGAAGACACAAAGCTCCTTTCATTCCTATTGTCACCCACAGTTGTTTTGTGGAATGTAGTATGTCTTACTCTGTATTTATCAAACTATATTTTGAACTTTTTCATTATCTAATTTTATCTCTGGCTATTAACCACTGTACCCAAGAGAATCATGAGTGATGCTGGAGGTGCCAAGGAGAATACAGTAAAACTTTGATTTAATGGACAAAATCCACTGCCCAGGTGAAGGACAGAAAGAATGGACTTTGTTTCCAAATCAGCCCTGTCCACACATTTCCAGGTCAACAAGCAATGGCAATTGCAGCGTAATGTTAGATAAACTGTGGTAATTTCTACCTTTTAGATAAGTAGGCTTGACCAGTATGCATACCTAAATAATATGTATTAGAGGTGATTTCCTCTATTCTGTTTATTACAATACACAGTACACTATTGTATAAACATTTAAAAATGTCAGAAATGTTATAAATGACGAAAAGGCGACATTAAAACACTATATAAAAGATGGTTGATACAAACCCACTACCATTATAGTATGCTCCTGACTTAGCGACGAATTCGTTTACCAATGTAGTCTTAGGAACGGAACTCCAATGTTAACTGAGGAGAGGCTGTATTTAAAAAAAAAAAAAAAAAAGTTGTTTGGAAAATTTGGTGGTCTCTAGGATAGCTATTTTTTCCATAAATTCTTCACTTCATATACCGTGAAGTTTCAAGGCCATATCCTCCACATTATGCAAAGGTTTACTGTAAATACAATATAAAGTACGTACAGTGGTACCTCGAGTTTCGAACTTAATCCGTTCCAGGAGCTAGACCTAAAATTGAAATGTCCTAAAGTCGAAGCAATATTTCCCATAAGAAATACGTAATGTAAATCCAATTAATCTGTTCCTGCTGTCAGGAGGCATGACAAAATAGTGCTTCAATATGATGCTATTATCAACTCTACAGCTTATTTATCTATCACAATTCATCTAATATGTCATAATAAACAATATAAATAACATAAAAACCTAATATACACTCTAGAATGAATAAAATATGTAAGTCATTACATATGTGGTGGGGGCATTCTTGCTTCAGCTATGAAAACGTCTTCCCATTCTTTCCTCCTTCAGACGTGTTAGTATAAGAGAAAATGGAGTTTGTAATGCTAACTGCATTAGATTACTTCTTTCATAAGAAAACCATAATGTACAAATGAACTGGTGTACGTACACCATTTACACACCTTGCAGAAGAAAGGCAGAGCGGATTATGCTGTCAGGAGTTTATTTTGTTTCATCCTTTTTCTATTGCTTAATTGCAACACTCTTAATGCTACTCAAAATGCTACACTTTGTCACTGAACTTAACTGCTTTAAACTCCACAACTTGCGCCTGTGCTGGCGTGCAGGAACACATTAAAATCACTAAGAGTGTGTTATCAGTCTTGAAGATACCATATTAATAATGATAATAATAACACAATAATAATCACTCTGAGGCGTATAAAATGTTAATATAGACATTTTGCTTAATCCATCTATGATATTTTTTCAAAATTATATAATAAACACACTGTGTAACATATAAACATAAATTAACATAAATACGAGATGTTTTTCCAGTTGGCTTGATGGAGTGAACATAAACCATTCGTATCTGGACTGCCAACAACAACAAAAACAATTGGTTTGTTTACAAAACTCGCGAACCTTCTACACTCTCATGTACTAATCTTGTTTACTCACCTTTCACTCCACATTAAGACTACAAATATTTTAAGGTAAGTAATGAGTGTACTGTATATGCACTTTATCACTCTAGGGCACTTTAAATGCCTAGTATATAATGTAATGTTCACTCGAGGAGAAACAAAGCCAGACCGACTCACGACGGCTGCGTGGGAGAGCGCACAGGTGCGGGCAGGCGGACAGGTCTGGTACGCGGGACGAAACACGGGGCACAGTGCGAAACTCGGGACAAAATTTAGCTGAAAAAACGGTTCTAAACTCGAAAAGTACAATACTCGAGGTTCCACTGTATACTACACTGTGCAGTGTGACGTCTAACATTTAATATACGTAACGTCTCTGGTAGGTGTAGGAAATGTGCACAGGTATTACTGTGTAGTAATGTATGCTAGACCAAGTAAAAGAAGCTAAATAAATACACACACACACACATGCACACACTAAATGTGTGCGTGTTCATTCCTCACACAAGTTAGTGATAGTACCATACTTACTTGTGGCCAATCAGTTAAGTCTGCTGCAATATCCGAGTTGTTGTCTGCAATGCACCCGCTGTCGATGCTCTCTGCTGCATCTTCAATTTCTCCGTTATTTAATTCCAAGTGGCTCTTCTTCCTGCTACCTTCTGTGTTTTTATTTCCCTTTTTCTTTTTCTTTTTTTGATATGGTTCCTGTTCACTAGGCAGAGCATCTTTACTTTCTACATTACCTTTCTGCTTGGATTTTTTATTTTTTTTATTGAACTTAGAGACAATATTATAACTTTCTGTCACTGTCTTTGTGTTCATTTCATTTGCCGCACGACTTCGACGCCTTTTTTTAGACTTTGGTACTTCATTAATTACACTATTAACACTTAATACATCCTTTGCCATTATGAATTTAATTTTGCACTAGCTGTTGAGAGAAAATACAAGTTTGATGAAAGACAAAAATATGGCTCAATAAGACAAGTTAGACAACATTAATTTATATATGACCTTAAGAAAACAAGGATACAAATATTTTAAGAAAAAATTATAGTTAGGGTACTTACAAATTCAAGCATCTGACAGAGTAAGCCATGTACTGTACATACAAAACTGTTTGATATTAACCTAGGATCTCTGCACTTTTTCCAATTTCTAAATGTGCTTGACCAGGTGTGGGTTCCATTCTGCTGCTGCATACTCCAATATGGGCCTTGATATATATATAGTGTAGTGTAGTGAATGACTCCTTACTTGAAACTAAGGTAAAGGTAAAGGTAACAGTAAAGATAAAGGTAAGGTAAGGGTAAAGTAGGTAAGTTGGTGTGTGCATGCATAAAATTTTAGTATGTTGTCCAGGTGTATTCCCAAGAATTTACCCATATCCTGCCTATCAATTGGTGTATTGGTAATGTCAGAAGTCATAATAAGCAGTAGCTTGCCATAGAGACCAAAAGAAGAGTTTTGTTCAAAACATGATATCACCAAATAGTGCCATATGCCTTCTCTAGGTTGGGAGAAAGCAGCTACAACAGTGAACCATTCATTAAATTTATACAAATTTATACAAGATGTTCAGTTGCACAACACAATTAATACTGAAGACTACATAATATAAACACCCAGGAATAAAGCAAACATTAACCATAATGTAACCTAAATTATTCTGTTGGATAATCCATGGTACATTTTGCTATAAGTCACAGAATTTGCTGCCTGGATAACTCGCTAACACTGATGATTTGAAGATTACTGACTTTGTTAGATTAGTATTCTGTATGATTACGATTGTCTTGTACAGTAATATGTATAAATTACCTTTGGATAAATGAAAAAAGTCAAAAGTTAATTATTGTTTGTGAGGTCTTTGCAAGTTACAGGAATATTGTATTATATATATATATAAGCATTATAATATACTGTATGGTGACATTTTATAATTACTCAATATCTCCTTACAAATCTTCAAAGAGAAGCACCATAACAGTAAGTTTTTAGTTAGGATTTGTGTATATACATTTTTGAATGGCCTTGAGGGCTAGATATTAGGTGCACTTAAAAATATATATACATAATGTATACTTAACCTAGGATAGCCAAATATAATCAAACAGTGTAACTTTATACATTTCACACAAATATATCACTGACGAGACCAAAATGAAAACAATAAGTTTATTTAGGCACAAGTACACAATTACAATTATCATACATAGTGTAAATTATACCTAGAATAACAAAAAAAAGTCAGTGACATTTCCAAGACACGTTACTTTGACTCTTTTGGGTTATCCTAGGTAATTTACACATACGTTACTATGTATAATAATTGTACTTATGTGCACCTGTACCTAAATAAACTTACTTATACATGGGAAGTTTGAGTTATAAAATACAAACTGCACTGAAGACTTAAGCAATATGGAAACTTTCAGACGAATATTCTTATGGTTTTCTTGAAGAACATTTTTTTTCAAATGAAAAATCACCCTATATAAAATTCCTATAGTGTCTATTCCAACAAAATAAATTATAATCTAGAAATTTAAAAATGCGTCTCCATACAGTGCAGTAACGGTAATCCCATAACATATTTCCGCCTCCACTTCCCTTAACTGCTGTTTTAATGAACTTCATTATTTAAGCAGACCTATTTCATTACTGCTTCCCATTAAAGCAGATACATTACATTACATTATGCAAATTATAATAAACTCGTAAGATCCTCGAGGGATCCCAGCCCATTATCAACACTTATTTCCCCCTAGACTACACATCCCCAGAGCTCCTTGGATGACCTATGGCTAGTCAATCACCTGCCATTACCTCAGTAGTACACTTCCTCTCACCTACCTCCTTTATTCTACCAAAATCCCGCAAGTCTTCAAAAAAATCTGAGAGTGTAGCAGCACATGTGGAGCGACTGCCATGACACCATCATACATACAAACATTTTGTGGGAAAATGACAACGATAATACAAACGAACAATCATTTAATGTAATTGGAATATTGTTCATTATAAATGGTAAGCAATGTATAAAGAGACAATGACATAATTTTTTTTTAAATCAGATGGTAGGATTACGTGGAAGTGTGTGGGGACGCTGCAGCTGGATTGGTTACTATGGTAACAGCGTCCATCTCTGCTAACTCTGCTCACAGCATACGTATTGGTTTAGTAAGAAACTGAGTCAATGAATGAGTGAATGAGCAAGTGAGTCAATGAATGAACGACTGGATGAGTGAGTGAATGAGTCAAGTTCAAACTCAAAATTCAAATTTGCATTTCTTTGCATAGTTTACAATTTGTGACTGACATGTTATAAGGAGTCTACTTCCATGCATAGTTTACAATGTGTGATTACAATACTGATTTGCTAAGTGCAAAGAAAGCCACTATCATGCCGAGGCATTTCGGGCAATGAATGAATCAATGAATGACTGGATGAGTCAAGGAGTGAATGAGTCAATACAAACAAAACAAACAAATTTTATTTCATTGCAATTTTATTTCATTGCAATGAATGAATAAGTCAATGAATGAATGCGTCAATGAATGAATGAATGAGTCAATGAATGAATGAGTCAATGAATGAATGAATGAGTCAATGAATGAATGAGTCAATGAATGAATGAGTCAATGAATGAATGAGTCAATGAATGAATGAGTCAATGAATGAATGAGTCAATGAATGAATTAGTAGATTAGTGAGTGAATGAGATGAAAGTCAATGAGTGAGTGAATTATAATTGCTTATTTGGATTACTGAGTTACTTTGGCTTATTTGGTTTAAATCCCACCTACTACACGAGGGTCATCAAGGCTGCATGTTCCCTATATACCACTAGTTAATTATACATTAATCTCTAAAGCAGGGATTGTATTAACTTCTCAGAGCATGTTAGTTAAATAATCTTTATAATTCACCCCCTATACCCATCCTTCAGCGTATGTATACACTGAGAGATACACATCTCTAAGAAGCACTGTTCCAGCTACCTCTAATCCTTGGACACTTTTATACAATTTTAGATTTTCTTTCATGTCACTGCCTCTGAAATCTGTATTCATTCCAAAGCTTAGAGTTCTGCATAGGATAGTAAGTTCATTTAGGTACAGGTACACATAAATACAATTATCATACCTAGTAACATATGTTGACTCCCGGAACATCCTCCAGGTATACTCCAGGTAGTTATTACCTAGGATAACCCAGGAAAGTCAAGGACTTATTTCCATTGGGGTCCTAAGGTAAATCTACATTATGCGCTATATGTGTGGATCGTACATTAGATTACAGTAAGATACATCAGCCATTAAATATTGAAGTTATTCAGAAGATGTAGACACAATCCCATGAGGCCTAGTCACAGACCGGGCCGCAGGGGCGTTGAATCAAAATTTCACACAAATTTGAAATTCATTCTCTGCAGTAGTCTAATTAAAATAGTTATAAATAGTGAAGACTAAAAGGAATAATATTAATTATCAAAGACTTACTAGAAGAGTATTTTTTTTAAAAAATGATCAGATGCTACCAGCTGAGATCCCAGGGGCTCCTTCATCCCCCTTTAGGCCACTTCACATTGTGCCTTGCGGCATTATTCATTGGTACTGATTTCTCAGTTTACTTCACTGGTTCTCACTCACTGAGTGAGAGCAATTAGGTCATTTGAAGGAGTTCGAGACTCTCGGATGTTGTAGCATTGACCATCCCCCAGGATGCAACCCACAACAGTCGACTGACACCCGGGTACCTACTTACTGCTAGGTGAACAGAGGCAACGGGTGTAAGGAGATTTGCCCAATCGTCTCGCCCTGCCCAGGATTCGAACCCGGGACCAATCGGTTGTGAGCCGACTGCGCTGACCACTGCGCTACAGGTTACCCGCCGGGAGAGCGTGATCAGGGACTTTAACCGCAACAAGACTTGAGGTTAGGGTAGGTTCGTCAGGACACCGGACAGGTGTTTCCTGACGCGGGTCTTAGTCAGATGATGACCCGCCGTTGGAGCTTATGGTCATCTGACCGAGGCCTTCCGCTGGCTTACCGGTCCACCCCTTTAAAAATTATGGTCTATTAAAACCATTGTACTAATGTATAACAAGACTTGATTCTGTCGCCAGAGCTTTATAATTTTTTATTTTTGTGTTTTGAGATGTATCCTTGAGAGTTCATGGACTTTTCCCAGTGTGTGTGTTTGCTAGATATAACTGAATTGTTACTAGTATTTACCTTAATGTTATTTATTTAGATTTGTAGAATGGAATATGGAATATTGATCTGAGTCGCACAATGCAAGTGTAATAATTTTGTAGTGTTTTGTGATAGTGTAGTTTAATTTTATTTATAATAAAGCAATTACCTGGAGTATACCTGGAGAGGGTTTCGGGGGTCAACGTCCCCGCGGCTGGTCTCATGGTGGATTAGGGCCTGATCAACCAGCGATACATACTGAATGTCTGTGGTTCGATCCCCAGCACGGGTTGGTGAAACGATGGGCATGTTTCCCTACACCTGCTGTCCTTGTCCACTTAGCAGTAAGTAGGTACCTGGGTGTTAGTCAACTGGTGTGGGTCGCATCCTGGGGGACAAGATTAAAGAACCCAATGAAAATAAGGCAGACAATCCCCAGTGACGCACTGACTTTATTTGGTTAATTTACACATATGTTATTAGGTATGACAATTATACTCATGTGTACCTGTACCTAAATAAACTTATCTTGGGTGGCTTACCCTCGGGCCGGCAGTAACAGCCTGCTTGATCAGGCCCTGATTCCGCCTCGAGGCTTTGGCCCCGGGGCGTTGACTCCAGAACACTCTCCAGGCATACTAAGTTCAATCCTTATACTTCATGTTCAGGTGAATATTTCTAGCTTTGTTCCTAAACATTATTTAGTCTTATCAACAGCCATTCTGAGTTTGTTAGTTGTGATGGCAATAGATATTTTTCCAGGTTCGACATTAACTGTGTGGAGTACAGCCGAATCTGTTTTTGAGATTGTCTTCTAAGAAAATTGATTTAAGTTCCTGTAAAGCATTAGGGAGGTCGTTGATGTAGATGAGAAATAGTAATTGTAATGTCTAACTTGTGTATGGAAGTCTGGGATTTTGTTGGGTAGATTTGATCCTAGAGTCAAGAACAATTATTTTTAATTTATTTACTGTCCTTCTTTCAAAGTGTTGATAAGTCAGAACATGCGGTTTATGGTATGTATTTTATTTAGATGTTTCATCCATTTTATTAATTTTCAACTGATGAATCGCATAGTGTTTTATTTGCATACTTGTTGGTATATTTTACCATTAATATATATCTTTCCTTCAGACTATGGCAGCTGAAGTGAACAGTGGTGAGTCTTCAAACACCAATGTACAAATCTTGAGACCCGAGACCACAAAGACCAATGTACAACCACTGGGACCCGAGACCAGTGTACAACCACTAGGACCCGAGATCACAGAGACCAGTGTACAACCACTGGGACCCGAGATCACAGAGACCAGTGTACAACCACTGGGACCCGAGATCACAGAGACCAGTATACAACCATTGGGACCCAAGGCCACGAAAATCAAAGAGAGACTCCGCAACAACCTGGATGAGTGAGCACATATTGTTTTTCCACTTGCCATGATCATAATTGTTATATTCATAGGGCAGAGGCAAATCATTGAGTTAGTATAATAGTTTTTCGCCCCATATCCATCGTGTGGGCGGTAATCAAAAGATTACAGAGGCACATACTGGGTCCAGGGAGAGAGCCTTAATATTTTGATAGCTAATCAAGTGTCAATAAATAACTTACAAGTTTATGAACTGGTAACAATAGTAACGAATTGTTTACTTAGACGTGAACTAGATCACAGGAAAAGGGCACATTTGCAACATTTAGGGATCGTTATTGCCAAGACGTTACGCCTGCGCAGTAGGCTTCTTCATCGAATACAGTAGTGACCAGCGTATTTGAGACAGTTGTAAGACGAGTAGGCGAATGTCTTATTCATCTACTTGTCGGTATTGTATACATTAATATGAGCCACGAGAACATTACAATATAATTATATGTGCTTAGGAGTTATCTATATTAGAACTCAATATTTTAGCAAGTTATGGTTGAATTTTGACAAGCTTAATTGACAATATTATTATTATTATTATTTATTATTATTATTATTATTATTATTATTATTATTATTATTATTATTATTATTATTATTATTTTATATAAGAAGCGGTAAACCAGTAGGGGGCACACAGCGTCTGCCTTTTTAAGTCTGGCCAGTAACTGGAGAGAGAGCCACATAACTAAAAAGATTGTATGTAACAAACTAATGAAAAATACCATGACCAAATATTGGTTTATTAGGTATAAAGCCTATCGTCTACAATAGGGTCATGAATGAAGTTTAAGAATTATATTTTTTATGCACCCTATACACATCCAGTGGGTGGTTGTCGAAGCATTACAGACACATAATGGGTCCAGGGACTGGGTCCTAAAGTGTTGATAGCTAAGCAAGGATACTTGAAATACCAGAATAGGAATGAAAGTCTCAGTGTATATACCCTAGGAGATACTTATTGCCCATATATATATATATATATATATATATATATATATATATATATATATATATATATATATATATATATATATATGCATGCAGGATAACTAAAGTGAAAAACATCAGAGGGTTCAATACTCGTCCGCAGAGATCATCAGAGACTGATGCGTTTTTCACTGGTTACCTTGCATAAAGTAATTATTGAGAGAATATGAATACTAGTTGAGATGATGTCACCGCAGTGAAGAAAACACCGAGTTGAGCAGAGAGGACGCAAGTGTGTTGCAGGCCACACAGTCTGGAGAGAGGTTCACTCATGCTCTCCTTCACCATGAACACACCCTACATACCCTCGTGAAGCACGGATGTACCATGGTGAGTTAAGTTTACATCAGTGCAAGAAGTATGAATATAAGTCACACTGTCGTGGCGGGAACAATCCACCACTCAATTTGCAAATGAAAACTGGACGAGGTTCTTCTTCTTGTTGATTCGCCGGGACTCTCCCGGCCCGGGCCTTGTCCAAGTGGTGGCCCGGCCTTGGCTCCCTTTCTCGGGAGTGGACGAGGTTTTTGGTTCATCCTCAGCCCAGGATGAACCGACACGTCGTCCGGGTTTTACTCTCTATTTTTATTTTTTGAGTTAGTTTTGAAATGGTGTCTATATTTATCCAAAGTGCATGGAGACTATATTACTTTTATATTTAACCCGTGAGGGTTAAATATAAAAGGGTTATAGTTAACCCGTGAGGGTCATGCAGCGCCTGGGGAAGGGGGAATCAATCAGGTTTAATTCAAGTAGAAAATGAGTGCAATGAGGCTCTTGATCCAAAGAACTAGAGCAACTCCATTTCCTTGGATCGATTAGATTACTTCCTATTCCCTAAGGCGCTCCCACTATAAAATAAATAAATTAGGGGATTAAATAGATAATTAGTGTAG
Organism: Cherax destructor; assembly: GCA_009830355.1. NCBI lineage: Eukaryota > Metazoa > Arthropoda > Malacostraca > Decapoda > Parastacidae > Cherax > Cherax destructor. The sequence goes on along the minus strand of WNWK01001624.1, from coordinate 55,705 downwards.
TTATGGATAACTGAGGTGGTAGCGGTAGTGCATACAGATAATGAAATTACGAGGGATAACTGGAATGGTGATGCAGGTAGGGAATGTAGAAGTGGCGGCACTGAGTGGAGAGGTAGCAGCCGTGGTGGAGAGTGAGGGACGTCAGGACGAGTGGAGGAACACCATGGAGGAGGACACCCGCAAGACCAACCTAGTACTGGAGAAGATACAACAGTATTGGCAAGACGCTATCACACTTGCTGTGCCTGAGGAGCTCTATGACAGTCTGTGTCAGCTGAAAGGTCAGTGTCAGCTACGAGGGCAGTATTAGGTACAAGGTCTTTGTCAGCTACAAGATCAGTGTCAGATACAAAAGCAGTGTCAGCTACACGGTCTGTGTAAGTTGCAAGGTCAGTGTCACCTGTAAGGTAAGTGTCACCTGCAAGGTTTAGTGGCTCATTTCACTTGCAATCCCTTTAAGGGGTTTCCGTAATACCTTGAAGGGCTCCTGATCCAAGGAATTTGAGCTACCTTCCCCTTGGATCAAGCCTAATTACTATTCACCAGGAGCTGTATGACCCTTGTGGGTTTTGCCCTGCCCCATGGATTTAGTAATAATAAATCATTCTTGCACTGACCACGTTCACTTAACAGTAAATAGGTACTAAGGAGTTAGTTAAGAAGGGTTACCCTGGGAAAATAATTTCCTTGGTTCAATAACTAAAGATGTCATCCACTACGTACGCCAGAGTGGAGCCAGGAGTTGATAGAGCAGAAGCAGCAGGTGATTGAGGGTTTGCGGGAAGAGCTTCGAAGCCTGGACATCACCTACACGGAGGAGATGCTGCAACACACCCGCCAGAGGTGCGAGCTGCTGCGTCGCATCATAGAACACGTCACAGAGCTACACCAATCCTACCGCGCCTCCCTTAGACAAGTCCAGGTGCGTCACTAGGCTCCATAATGTATGTTAGTTACCATTTTGTCCTAGGCACATGTCGATTAGACACTAGGCCTGTTGTATGTATGTGTGTGTGTGTGTGTGTGTAACGAAACACTTCGAAATGTTTCGGCCCCGCCGGGAATTGAACCCGGGCCCTCCGTTCGTGAAGCAAGTGTGTGTGTGTGTGTATATATATATATATATATATATATATATATATATATATATATATATATAAAATATATATATATATATATATATATATATATATATAATGTATGTGTGTGTGAATGAAGTTTTTGAGAAGGCTCTATTGTGGGTGAAAGTACTTAGTGAACTATTAATTGTTCATAGTGGTTATTTTGTATGAGTGAGAACATTTATTTCTATGAAAAATCTCTTGGAAATGTTGCAGTTTTTGTATTCATCGGATCGTGATGTTCTATGCACTACTATAAAGACATGGAAAGCGAGTGATGGTGAATATCTTATTCATAAAAGAAAAAGAAAAAATGTTAAATGTACTAAATGTTGCAGTTTTATAACTGTAGTGTAACCATGCCTCTGGCAAGACAGTGATGGAGTGAATGATGATGAAAGTTTTTCTTTTTCGGGCCACCCTGCCTTGGTGGGAAACGGCCGATGTGTTAATAAAAATAAAAAAGAGAAAAGAAAAAGTGCTTTAAGTTAGACGACGAATGTTGGTGCTCGCAGGAGGTGGCCGACAAAGAGAGGGCAGGTCTAGTACAGTACTACGGAGAGGTGTGGGACGAGGCTGTGACCGAGCTTAACCAGCAGTTACAAAGGCTCCTCCATGAACGCCTTCACAACAGGACTTCACGTATGGAGCAGATCATCGAACTCAAACTTCACGGTGCCGCCCCCTACACTGCCATCAAGGACAAACTCGACTCTGATATCGAGAAGGTTGGTACTCAGAGAAAATCAATGTACCTCACCAGGTTTGCATTGAAGAATGACTTCATGCATATATAAAACACCGTAGCTATTATTATACTTTTCTATTTAATTATGGTATTCTGTCTAGAGTATTTTTTAGCATGTTATTTCAGTCTGTAGCTGAAGAGTAAAGAGTGAAGTCAACGTTTACTAGTGTTGATTATTATAATTATATTTATGAACGCTAAACCCGTAGGTTATACAGTGCCTTAGGAATGGGATGTAATCAGATTTGATCCAAGGAAGGGAAGGGTAGCTCTAATTGCTTGGATCGAGAGCTCTTCATCGACATATAACTAGTACCCTTCGAAGAGGTACTAGTGTTGAACGAGGAATTTTAAATGTATTTAAATTCACACTGTGATAAGTGTTGGTGTGGAATGATTAAGTTGCTTTACATCAACTATCCAGTCAAATTAATATTTGCCCGTGTGACCTACCTACCTGTATGTAGGAGGATGGACTTCATCACTATGGTCAGTCTTTCTACATCCAAGCTGTATGACCCATGTATGTTTAGCGCTTGTTTTCGAATATAATGATAATCCTTCTCTCTCTTTATCTCTGATTTGATGCGTTTTGCCCAATTTGGTTTCTGTCCATGTTGAGGACAATCCTTGGTGGGGGAAACCAAGAACACAGTCACAAAGATGGACTACAACAGGTCTCAGAGAGGTAAGGGGCCCCGATCATACCTACTTTTCAAACTGCGTGTAGTGTTTGCACAGGTGATGGTAGAGGTGATGCGAGTGAAAGCGGCGCAGCAGGTGGAGGAGAGCCAGCTGAGGTACAGCCAACAGGTGCTACAGCAACAGTATCGAGAGACCACCGCCCTCGTCAGTGAAGCTCGTCGAACTCTTAACGCTCTCACACCCAAACTAAACAACTACAGGAGGAAGGTAAGGTTTTGTCATCTGTGTGTCTCCTGCCTATAAACATCCAGAGGTGAATATCTCTCGGTTCTGATTGTGGGATTAAAGTATTCTTGGAATTAGTGTAAATGTAAATAGCAACCATAATTACCCACTTGTAGTCTAGTGTTTGAAACTAAATAACTGCTAGTGGACGTTGTTTCCTGTCATTGTGTTCCGCTGGTGTTTAGTTTAACATTTTTATTATGTACCCCATACCCATTATGTGGGTGGTAGTCAAAAGATTAGTACATAAAGGGTCAAGGGACTGGGCCACAAAGTTTTGATAGCTGAACAAGTTACAATGGTAATGAACTATTTACATGTTTATATCTGGTCACAATCGTAATGAGTTATTTATGCAGACATTAATTAGGACGAACACACACACACAAAGTGGTAATGCTTTATTTACAGTGAACAAAGTCGGGGTATGTTTCCAGAATGGTTTGTAATTTACCACTGTGGATAAAATACTTTGACATATCTTGAACATTTCTGAGTGAGTTGTCCCTTGAATTCATTAATTTTATCGCATTCCGGTGCATAATGACGCAAAGTGTGACAAATGTCCATCTGGCAAAGTTTACATTTCGTTAAGTCCACATCTGGTGGTGATGATTTAACCTCCCTGGTGACATTTTCGTTTTCATATTTTGCTTTTTGTTGTTTACTTTTCATTGTCTTTCCAGTGTTGCACCTCTTGGGTGAAAGAGGGAGACAATTTAGGGTTAAATAACTTTAAGGTTGTCTTCTTCCTTACAGGGCTTTTGCTATAAGAAATTGGAGCTATTTTCCCCAACCTTTGATCAAGCCGGATCACCTTCCATTATCCAGGCGTTCTATGACCCTTCATGAGTGTAACGCTTCCCCATGAATACAATAATAATGTTTTCTTCTACTTTGCAGGCGGAGGCAGCAGAGGACCGACGTGTAGCAGGAGAGAGGGCGACTGTGCAGGAGAGGACGAGGATGCAGGAGTTAAATAAGCAGTATAGGAAACGTTTGACTTCCACCAACGCCACCTTCAGCCAGCGAGTGCAGGGGCTCTGTCGCATGCATTACCAGGAACTACATGGCCTCGTCATGCAGGTCTCTTTATCTCTCGACTTTTATCCAAACATATAGGTGTAATAAACTCTGAGTTGCTGATGCAAACGATCCAATATGGATTTTTATTTTTATTTGATTCGTGTTTAGTTTGATATCTTTATTATGCACCCCATACATTCGTGTGGAATGCTAAACCCACAAGACTCATACAGCGTCAGGGATCCTATATGGAGACAGTTTGCTAAAGAAGGCCTCAGTGTGAAGCCAAGATATACTGTACTCATCTTTTTTGTCTTATTGTCTACATTTAGCTTCGTCTGTCTACTTTTTATACTGAGAGATCATTTAGAGAGCAAACACTAATAATCATATGCTATGTATACACAGTTCATGAAATAAGGAATGTTCATTAAGTGTCTGTTTTAGCTAGCATCACATAGAGGTTTTACATATCACATATAAACAGGTGATAATGTATTTAAGAAAGCCCTAACATTTATTTAAACTAGTCTCTTCATTGTACATTTCATTTAGACTTGCACGTCATATTTTAATATATAGTAATTTAATTTATAGGTTTATAGGCTCATTTGTCCAGTAAAGATAAGTTTTGACACATTTTATTGTAAAAATCATAAAAAATGCTACTTCATATTTTAAAAGCACACTCTGAGGTAGGAACACAGCTTAGTCTGTAAAGACGGGTAAAAAAAATATAAACAAAGGTTATTTCATTACAACTAAAGTCGTAGCCACAAGTTACAGGCCTGGTCATGGACCTGGCCGCGAGGGCGTTGACCCCACAACACGCTCCATGTATACTCATCCAGGTATATGTGGCAAATCCATCATTGCTCATTGGCTACTCATTGTCTGTGCGTGCGCCCTCGTGTGGTGTGTGTACGCGCTCGTGTGGGTGTATGACCCACTTAATATTTGTACTTATAACTCATTACAATTGTGACCGGGTGTGGACGTGTCAGTGGCTCATTACTTTGTAATTTGTTCATGATTGTAACCATGTATAGGAGTGTAGATGGTTCATTACCTTTGTAACTTGCCATGATTGTGACCAGATCTACCTGGAGTTCATTACCTTTGTAACTAGTTCAGCTATCATAACTTTGGGGTCCAGTCCCTGGACCCATTATGTACCTCTGTAATCTTTTGACTACCGCCCACAGGATGGGTATGGGGTGCATAAATAAGATGTTAAACTAACTAAAATTGTTGTAGTTACTGAAGCGCTAAACTCTCGTGGGTGATTCAGCGCAAGAAGACTCGGCCCGATCCCAAGCCATACATTTATATTAGTAATGAAAATATGAATTTTCCTCTTTTTTTTTTTTTAAGTTTCCCCTCGTTACTGTCTGTTTACGGTTACCGCATGGAAAATCAAGCCTTCAACACTCCTTTCGCTATATAACCTACACGAGTTTAGAGCTTCACATTAGTTATGTGCAGCTTCACTTGTTAGATATTCCTTAACTATGAAGTAGCCCTATCATATTTAAAGTGTGCATATGGTTACCGAAGGCGGTGGAGCTAGAGCGAGCCATCCAGCACGGAGTGTATGCGAAGGAGTGGGTGGAGCCTGATCTCTCCGCCCTCACAGAACTGGCCCCACAAGCACCCAACTTGCGGCACACAGGTGCACTTCACGCTGCTACCAAGATCCTCAGGCCCTCTCAAGGTCAGCACTTTATAGTACTTCTGCATGTCGAGATTACTGTAGGAATTGAGTCTTAAATTCCAAACACACATACAACAAATTTCCAAGAAAATCTCAAAGCCAGTAGGCATATTATCAAAGATACGCTATTATGTGCCATAATCAGCTCTCTTTGCACTATATCATTCACTTATCTACCCTTATCTCACCTATGGAATCTGTGCATGGGGATCAACAACATTAAATCACCTTAGACCACTCATAACCCAGCAAAAGGCTGCAGTCAGGATGATAACAAATTCCCACTAGACAGCATACTCCACCAATATTCAAAAGTCTAAAACTACTCACCGTAGAAAACATTCATACCTATTCATGTGCCTACTACATACATAAAACTCTACACACTAATATCAACCCTCCGCTCAAAATTCTCCTCAACAACATTAATAGGTCCCACGACCACAACACAAGACACAGATCACTTTTTGACATACCCCGAGTCCATACCAACCAATGTAAAAATTCTTTGCACATAAAGGGCCCCAGAATCTGGAATTCATTACCAGTAAATATTAAGTTAACCTTGTCTGAAAATCAATTTAAGACTCTTCTCAAAAATCACCTACTCACCCTAAACTAAATACTCATACTGTAAACTACTTTAAAAAATGCTCAATGTTATTTTCCTTAAGATAATATCAATTTTATATTACCATCCTCCTAAACACTTGTTACAATTTAATATCATCATATTGTCATTTTAACAGTATAATATCATCATATTGTAATTTGAAATAAAATATATAACTAGAATAAACTCAATTTCTCTACTACTAAAGACCCGGGCCGGGAGAGTACCGGCGAATCAAGAACAACAAACAATCTCTACTATTATGTACATAGTCTATAAGTCATTAGATTAAGCTGCCCCTAATGCCATGGCATGCCAGTGGCTCTCCTTGCATTTCAGTTTTATGATTGTAACTACCAATATCTATGTATAACTGCAAAGAAATAAAATTTACTTTACTTTACATATACTCACTGTTGACCAGGCACTGTGTATCACCACCACCACAGCAGTGTATCAACCACTAGTACATAAGTGTTCTTTTATGTTATCACCATGACAGATGGGTCAGTTGATGGGAAAGGAGGCAGACCGGGCTTGAAGGAGCAGTTCCTAACCAGCCTGGCGGAGGACTCAGCTTTCCTTATTACTGCCGACACCTCACATCTTACGTGTCATGGTCCTCTCCTCATGCTCGAACATATCTTTTGGGTATGTCACGTCTCTGGCGCATGCTCTTTATATCCATACCTTAAGGACCTCTGCTTATTTTTGTAAAATAACTTTGATAACTCAGAAATATATTACTGATATGGGGCTCTCAAGCTCCGCTTGTTTTCCTCTGTATTTATATATCTTGGGCTTTTGCATAGCTACGGATTGCTATGGTACATAATGGGTACAAGGACTGGGCCCCAATATTGTGTTAGCTAAGTTTCAGTACAACAGGTGCTCTGTACTTAAACTTACATTGTCCAACATTATTGGTTCCTTGCTTCTTGGGCCCTATTGTATCTATACTGTGTAATATATGTATGGAACTTTCGTGTACCCCATGCTCAGAAGTTCATCTCACTCCCTTGCGACAGGAGTTGGGTGTGCACTCGGAAAGGGACGTGGTGCGCCTCCTGCAGGTTGCTCAGCGATGTGTGTCTCAGCGTTCCCTGGAGTCACCTGACAGGTAAACCAACTTTTATCTTCGTATCTTTAACAAGGGCCTTGGGGTGCTTCACAAGTAAAACCTAGGGGTTATTTTTTGTGTCCATTATTTTTATTATGCATGTGTGATAACGTAATTGTATGGCTCAGCATTTTACCAAAAAAAAAAAAGATGTGCACGATTTGCCGCACTTGTTGTTTGGCCCAACACAGTGAACTATACCTGGAGAGGGTTTTGGGGGTCAACGCCCCCGCGGCCCGGTCTGTGACCAGGCCTCATGGTGGATCAGGGCCTGATCAACCAGGCTGTTACTGTTGGCCGCACGCAACCCGACGTACGAACCACAGCCCGGCTGGTCAGGTACTGACTTTAGGTGCCTGTCCAGCGCGTCTAGGAACAAAATCTGATATTTAATTTTGTTTCAGGAGGATTGAGGTCGATGAGGTTAGCGGTAGTGGCGACGAAGACAGCCTACTAACAAGTTAGTATTGTGCACTGCTACATTAGCTATAATATACACCACATGCAATGTACACTAGGCTATATAATTCATAAGACTATACAAAAATCTTTCGTAAAGATGTTAAAACAAGACAAGAGACTTTAAATTAGCTTCTTATTTGATAAATTTAAACAATATAGTATTTTTTAACTATAAATATATGTGACCCTTTATTTTCATAGTTTTTGTTATATCTATGCCCTATATCTTAAGACTCAGGGAGTTTGACACCAGTCAGTCCATCTATCATCATTCTATCATGCAGGAGGAGCCACATGTCTATGGTGCATCCAACAAAATAAGCAGACTCTTGGATGTCACTACCGCCCGCCTCCGGCTGGGTTACAAGTATCTTTGGCAGGTTAAATCACCACCACCAGATGTAGACCAAACAAGATGTAAACTTTGTCAGTTGGATTATTGTCACACCCTGCGTCATTATGTACTGGAGTGCGATAAAATTAATGAATTCAGAGACTACTCATTCAGAAATGTTCAAGATATGTCAAAGTATTTTATCCACAGTGGTATATTACAGACCATTCTGGAAAAATACCCTGACTTTGCTCCCTGTAAATAAAGCATTGACACGTGTGTGTGTGTGTGTGTGTGTGTATGTACATGTGTGTATGTGTATGTGTTTATGTATATACATGTATGCGTGTGTATGTGTATATGTATATGTGTGTGTGTGTGACCCAACAATTAAAATTTGCACCAATAACTCATTACAGTTGTGGCTGGGTGTAGACTAATAGATTGCTCATTGCTTTATAATTTGTTCATGAGTGCAACCATGTACAGACGTAAGTAAATTTACTTACATGATTCATTACCTTGTAACTAGTGAATTAATTACCATTGTACCTTGTTCAGCTATCAAAACTTTGGGGCCCAGTCTCTGGACCCTATATATACCTCTGTAATCTGCAAATACCTTTGTAACTTGTCATGATTGTGACCATCTGAGTTCATTACCTTTGTAACTTGCTCAGCTATCAAACTTTGAGGTCCAGTCCCTGGACCCATTATGTACCTCTGTAATCTTTTGACTACCGCCCACAGGATGGGTATGGGGTGCATAATAAAGATATCAAACTAAACTAACTATGCCCTATATTCCCCTTTCAGGAAGTGAACGAATGTTTACAACAGAAGACGTATTGAATGTGCTTATAGAATTCTTGAATGACAGGTGAGTATAACTACGAGAATGGGGTGACTTCTTAACCTTTGACCTTTTCTTTTAACTATCGGTTGACTAACATGAATTTGCTCTCCTGTTTGAATGAACTTTGACTGAGTTGTTCCGCGTCGGTGGCTGAGTTGTTCCACGTTTTTATTATGCTGAAGAAGTGTTTGTCTCATGTTTCTGTGACTCGACTCATTGTCTCCTTGTTCTGGATTTGTTCTTATTAAAAATATGTCCATAGTTACTTTATCTATTTCAGAAGTATTTTGTATGTCAAGATCATATTGTCTGGAGTTTACCTGGAGAGAGTTCCGGGGGTCAACGCCCCCGCGGCCCGGTCTGTGACCAGGTATCATGGTGAATCAGAGCCTGATCAACCAGGCTGTTACTGCTGGTTGCACGCAGTCCGACGTACGAACCACAGCCCGGCTGGTCAAGTACTGACTTTAAGTGCCTGTCCAGTGCCTGCTTGAAGACAGCCAGGGGTCTATTGGTAATCCCCCTTATGTACGCTGGGAGGCAGTTGAACAGTCATGGGCCCCTGACACTTATTGTGTTGTCTCTCAACGTGCTAGTGGCACCCCTGCTTTACATTGGGGGATGTTGCATCGTCTGCCGAGTCTTTTACTTTGCGTTTTGTTTTGCTCTGCGTTCCTCCATGGATCAGAGATGTGAAAAATGGTATGGTGATACCGACAAGATGTGGAAAAAGACATAGAGTTCAGGACATTTATTAGTGGAAACATTTCGTCACGAGTGGCTTCTTTGAGAAGCTACTCGTGGCGAAACGTTTCCTCTAATAAATGTCCTGAACTGTACACAAGTGTCTTTCCTCATCAGAGATGTGATTTGCGTAGACATTCCTCTTAACTCAATCCTCTCATCCTTACCTTTAGTCTGGAGGCATATTGTACCTTGGACCTTTTTAGTTTAGCTTTGGTGCCGGGGAAGAGCTCTTGATCCAAGGGACTGGATCGACTCTGAAATCTTCGTATTCTCCAGGCACTATATGACCCTAACGGGTTTAGAGCTTCATTCTGATTAAAAATAAGTCAACAGCTTTCTGATGTGGGGTTCCAAAGCGGCCATGCTTGATCAGAGCAAGAATACATATACGTATGATGCATATTGTGTTTTCAAGATATCTTTGGATTTCCAAATGCTATACAATTTTTTTTTTACTAATCTATCATATCTTTTGACCATGCCCACAGTATGGGTATGAAGTGCATAATAAAAATATTAAACTAACATATACGTACCGCTGTTATTGTCTAGGGAAGATTCAAGGGCTAGTTTTGGTGCGATACTTGCTTCAAGGCCTTTTGCCTTGATTCCATGAGTTGTTGGCTTTACGGAGGGTACTCTCTTCTCTACTTTTCCAGACCTATTTCAGTAAACTGTTTCTGGCAGTCATTTATTTGATCATTCCTGTGGACTATTTAGGTCTTGTGGTTTTTTCCTCTTCACAGTTTTGAAATCAACCACTACACAATTACTGTCAGCACTATGAAGAAAACTTTATTCGGATTACTGACCCCGGAGCATTAGTGGCAAGTGTTAAGACAAGAAATGTGGCTCATTTCAGTTGGAGTCCTTTTTAGATTCTCCCAGGATGAGACTCTCAACAGTCTATTAACTAGTAGATATTTATTTACTGTTAGGCAACAGGGAAAAGTGCTAGGAGACTTACCCATATATTCCGCCTCACCCAAGGTTTAACCCAGATACTGTATCAGTATTCTGCTACAGTACCATTCACAGTTTCCAATTAAAAAACTATATATCCTTTATATGCATGGATATTTGCTATAATGATGATATAAGCTCCATTTTTTCTTTTTTTGTGGGATAGCCATAGTGAGAGACGGTAATTGCGATTGCTTGATGATATCCTCATCACTCTACTGAAATCTCCCAGCTCGGCTGAACAAATCAAATACAGTAAATGTGTGAAATCCTTCTTGAGTGATAAAATACGTCAGAAAACTATTGTTAGATTTGGTTATCATAGGATAACTACCATGTAGAATAGGGTAAAGGACATTGCGGGTGCACCTAATTTTGTTAAAATAAAAATCTCTGGGCTGAGCACACAGGCACTCTGCAGGGGGTAGATCTTTCGGGGGAGGCGACTGCGAAGGGGAGGACCTGTACACTCAAGAAGGAGAAGAAGCCGCCCGCTGGACCGCCTTTCTTGAGACTTTTTGCAAGAGAACTAGGACGTGGGCGACGACCAAGGATGCTCTTTCCCAATACAAGGACGTTCTCACAGGTGGGTGTTGGTGGGCTGTCTTGGTGAGGATAGATGCTAGTTCTGGTTTCGGGGCGCTAATGTAAACGGGTGGTGTTGGTGTGGGTAGTTGAGTAAGTGGGGAGGGTTGATGGTGAAGATATGTAAAAACCATGCATCACTGGTCCAGTTAATATGTAAAGCAAGTGGTTCATAGGTTGATGAGATATTTAAGAGAGACCTTCACAAGTGATAAAGTAGATACCTACTACTACTCCTTCACTAGACACATGCCTCCTGCCCTCCAGGACGTCTTGAGGAGATGAAGAAGGTGGAGCGTCTGCAGAGGGAGAATGCTGAGCTCAGGTATCTCCTGCAGGGTGTTGCTAGCGATCTATGATCTGCAGGATGTCAGCAGCGATCTATGACCTGCAAGGTGTCGTCAACGATCTACTGCAGGGTGTCGTCAACGATCTATGATCTACAGGGTGTTAAAAGCTATCTATGACCTGCAGAGGTTTCGTCAGCTGTCTGTGATATGCTGCAGATTGTTAGCGACCTGTTCTGATACCACACACAATACTCACTTAAGAATATATTATAAAAACAAGTGGGGCGAGAAAAGAAGAGAAGACAATACTGTAGAGGGCGGATTTTTGCTGAATTGTTCTACCCATGGTATTGTGACTAAATTCTTTTTCTGAATGTTAGTTATTTCAGAACTTCGAATGGGTGCCTTGAAAGGCTTCTGATCCATGGAATTGGAGCTCTCCTCCCTTTCCTTGGAACAAAACTGATTATATCTCCTTCCCATGTGCTGTATGGCCCCTACGGGCTTAGCGCTTCCCCATGAATATAAAAAATTCAAGCCCAAATAAAGATAGACTATACACTCACCATAAACTCAGTCTTATTTACCTCTGTCTCATGTATTTTATGTGCCAAAAACAGGTCCCTCTCGACCTATATTAGTTCCATTGAACTTTTCCCTATGGGTTCCCAAGACAGGAAGACTTAAACAGTGAGACACTATTCCCTTGACAGGGCTAAATAATGAGGCACTATTCCAATGACAAAGAGGCCTAAACAGTGGTATTATTCCTTTGACAAAATTGTCGGTGAGGAGCTCTTGATTCCTTAAATTGTACCTGCTCTTACTTTCTTTCCAACAAACCTAGTTACTTCCTATTCCCCAAACGGCTAACTGGGTTTCCTGTGAAGGGATTCAGGGAAACTGGTTAGCCGGACTTGAGTCCTAGAGTGGATAGTACAGTGCACTCCAAAGGAAGGGTTTGGGATATTTGCTGTTTGGAGGGATATCTGAACTGTCGTATCTGAACACCTCTGGCAAGAAGACAGTGAGTGTGAATGATGGATGGTGAAACACTTTCACCATCAAATATATATATATATATATATATATATATATATATATATATATATATATATATATATATATAATTATATATGGCCGTCTCCCACCGAGGCAGGAGACCCATCATTCACTCTGTTACTGTCTTGCTATTTATAACATTTTATCTCGGTAACCTGTAAGGTGTCATTTTCCACCATAAAAAATTAAATGGGTCTTAAATGTCAGTGAAGCTGGCGGACTTGCAGTTAAAACAGCTTTACCTAAGACGATGAATAGGACGCATGTGCAACACTTGGGTGTCTTTATTGCCGACATGTTTATCCTGTGCAACAGGTTAAAAAGTATTCTTTAGATGATCAGTTTCTTAGCCTTGACAGGTGGTCAGTCCACCAACCTGAGATTTGCAGTTTTGTTTGTGAAGTCATCATTCCCACATTTACCACACTGAGGAGAGTTAGGTCCCCTGCAGGCAGCCAAATGTTAGAGTAATTGCGAGGTCTGTAAATGCCACAGGCCGTACAGGTTAGGCTTTCCACGAAGACAAAGATACAAGTTGGAGAATAAGTTATTATCACAGTTACAGGTAGGTTCGCCAGGATGGGTCCTGGCTCGGGTCTTCTCCATGCAGTGGAACCCCATAGGGGAAGTTATTATCGGTATAACGTTTCGTTCTGCAGAGCTTGTCGGCAATATGCCATTTCACCCTGGGTCAGAGAGGTCATGGTTGTAGAGATTTAAAGTTGTCATCATGTGTTTTCTGTGCAAGATGACCCAGAATGTCCTGTCTTCCCTCGCTTTGAAGTTGAGCCTACTCACTTCTTCGATAAGAGGAAATAGGTATAAAGGGAAGTTTAGTAATGATCCATCTGAGTCAAGACTTCTAATGATTCCTCGACATTACCCATATGGTCAAGAGCCGTCTTTGTTAGTTACTATGTTGGATAGACTGACGAGTATGAAATATCAGATATTCATAATTTTTTTATGTTCCACCAGGGATGACCCAGCTTTTAGACTCGATATGATAATTTTTTAGGAATGAACCTGGGGCGACAAAACCACCTCAGTGGCCGCCAACAAAGTAACCGGAGGCTGCCTTTCTCTTCGATCTCAGGACTGGTGTTAATAATTTGAATATTCTTCTCCATCTATTATTATCTTAAAATATATAGTAGCTCGTGGCTCAGTGGTATCGAAATACATTCACATTTCCCTACACCTGTTGCCGTTCACACAACAGTAAATAGGTACCCGTGTTAGCCAACTCTAGTAGGTGGTATCCTTGGGAAGAAAGAGACCAAATGATCCCAATGGAAATAAGTCATTTTGCTTGGTTTTGTTAGTTTATGCTGGGTTACCAGCCTTCGGTGTTAACAATGAGAATAAAATCTTCGTCATTTCAGATAAATATTAACAAAAAATATATAATATAGTCATTCCTACACGTCCATTTTCTCTAATGATAATTTTTTCTTGAATAGTGTAAATGTTTCTAGTCTTTAGAATGCCTAACTGAGATGTCGCGAATATTGTCATAAAATCATTTTGACTTAGCTCAGGATGGTAATAAGATGAAGAGTAGATAAGAGGTGGCTTTATGGGAAGGTAGGCCTTGGATGATGGAGGAGGAGGCTGGAGGAAACACACCAGTTTCTGACTTGCTGGTAAAATATCAATATTTGACAACACGGGAGAAGCAGACGACGCTGGCAGGAGGTGGAGGTAATACTCCCTTGTCTCTCTCTTTCCACTAACCTGGATAACATAGACTCTCACGGGGATACAAGTAACAAATTACTTTAAAATTGTGTGTATGGTGGTAGGGAGGAGCTTGTGAGGCACTGCATGACTCGTAGAATCAACTGTCATTCATGACAAACTTGTCACAGTGGCACTGTCATGCAATGTCTGTGGCACTACTGGCACACTTACGTTAGGAAGTCCAAAGAGGATACACACTTCTTACTTGTGATTGAAACATTTGTAGTGTCTTTGTCAGTGTGGCGGTGTGAGAGATTGAAGCTGTCAAATGACCATGTAGGTTTTTAAACCCATAGGGTTGTACTGAGTACAAGAGCTGTACATGTTATTATAATGAGTACTATATATGTCACTGTCCCATTCATAAGGTCTTTGCTCTAAAATTTCATGCAGAAGAAAAGAACACGATTAAATTTTCTGTAATTACAAATGTGATGCTTATACATCAATCTCTTGTACTGAATGTATTGAGTACAGCTCAATAAAAACGTAAAAGTCATTATTGTTATTATTACAATCATAACTAAGTGCTAAACCTACAAGGGTCACACAGCTAAAAAAAAAAACATTTTAAATAGTGTGATTATGGTGGTGGTTTGTAGGAGGAAAGACATGACATAAGTCCAGGTTTTAGCTCTTAGTTATGTTTATAATAATAGGCTAATATCTCCATCAGGCAAGGTAAGTGTGGCCAAACCTGCATGACTGAGACCTCGTAAAAGTCCGTTTCACATTGCCATGGTGAGTGTGTGTGAGACCTCATATCTCCACAGGTCTGTCTAAGGCTATGGTAGTTCCACATTTGCCCAGGTCTATGCAAGACTAGTAGACCCATATTTTCCCAGGTCTGTGCAAAACAATAGTAGTCCCATATTTTCCCAGGTCTGTCTAAGGTTATGGTAGTCCCACATTTTCCTAGGTCTGTGCAAGACATTGGTAGTCCCATAGCACCTTTCAAGGCAGGTAAAATTGCTGACCTAGAAAATGTACAGAGAACTTTCACGGCACACATAACTGCGATAAAACACCTCGATTACTGGGAATGCTTGAAGTTCCTCAACCTGTACTCCCTAGAACACAGGCGGGAGAGATACATTATTATATACACTTGGAAAATCCTAGAGGAATTAGTACCAAACTTTTACACAAAAATCACTCCCTATGAAAGCAAAAGACTCAGCAGACGATGCAACATGCCCCCCAATGAAAAGCAAGGGCGCCACTAGCATGATAAGAGACAACACAAGAAGTGTGAGGGGCCCAAGACTGTTCAACTGCCTCCCAGCATACATAAGAGGGATTACCAATAGACCCCTGGCTGTCTTCAAGAAGGTGCTGGACAGGCACCTAAAGTCAATACCAGACCAGCCGGGCTGTGGTTTGTACATTGGGTTGTGTGTGGTCAACAGTAACAGCCTGGTTGATCAGGCCCTGATCCACCATGAGGCCTGGTCATGGACCGGGCCATGGGGGCGTTGACCCCCGAAACTCTCTCCAGGTATACTCCAAGTATTTCCCGGGGTCTAAGGCTATAGTAGTCCTACATTTCCCTGGGTCTGTACAAAACTATGGTGGCCCTTGGCCTGGTAGGCAGTGCTCTCACCTCACACACAGTGTCTGTGGTTTGATCCCCAACAAGGGTGGAAACATTGGGCATGTTTCCTTTCACCTACTATCCCCGTTCACCTAGCGAGTAAGTAGGTACCTATGTGTTAGTCGACTGGTGTGGGTTGCATCCTGGGGGACAAGCTTGAAGGACCCCAATGAAAATAAAACACAGTCCCTCACAGTGCTCAAGTATGTAATGTTGTTTTAGACTTTGTGAAGAAACTTTCAGTACATGCAAAACTTGTATGAACATTACAGAATTACCAGTATATATTATTTATTGCCTAACCATATTTCAATTTATTTACTTAATATTAGACTAGGGTTTTCTTAATATAAAATTTTTCAAAATATAAATTTCAGATTTTAAATACTGTCCAGTATAGTATACAATGTACTGTACTGTTTCATTGTAAAAACTAATACTATTTTAACACCTGAACCTTTTAAAAACTATGGGAAATGACACTTGTGTACAGTTCAGGATATTTAATAAATGTCCTGAACATTCAATGATGTTCTGAACATTCAATAAATGTCCTGAACATTCAATAAATGTCCTGAACATTCAATAAATGTCCTGAACATTCAGTAAATGTCCTGAACTTTTCACAAGTGTTCGTTTTCAGTTTTTCAGTATCACCATTCCATTTACAACTTTTTACAAACTAATTTAGTTTTTGGCACTAAATTACTGTATGTCAGAGTGTGTCATGTGAAGAAGGGTGTGGCATGTGGGGAAGGGTACATACAGCATTTAGGAAAGCGTACAACTTGTAGGGAAAGAGTGCAGCATGTGGAAAAGGGTCTTAACATGTGGGAAAAGGTGCAGCATATGTGGAAGGGTGTGTAATGTGAAGGAGCTCAGCATGTGAGGAAGTTTGTTGCATGTGAGGAGTGTGATATGTGAGGAAGGATGCAGCATGTAGGAAAGGGTGTGGCATGTGAGGAAGGGTGCAGTACATAAGTATGGGTGTGTCATGTGAGGAGGGGTGTGGTGTGCAGGCAGGTACTAAGCCTTGATCTTATCTTTATCATTGCATATTTATATAATTGTAGTATTGCTCTCTAACATCACCCACCTCTCTACTGTGCAGCACTTGTATAGGTTTATTGCTTTCTTTTGCAAGCTGAGTGTGAAATGCTAGATACAAAGAGTAAAGTACAATATGTACATATTTTTTAATAAAAGTGCAAGTTCTTGAATATGAAACTCATAAGTGCATTTAGAGATTAACAGAAGGATCTGGGAGTGACTGGGTTGTTGCTAATATCAAATTACGAAGTTTTCAAGTGATCAACATATCCTGGATGATTATTTGGGGGTTAGAACATGAATACAGTACAATGGTACCCCGAGTTTCGGCCATAATTCGTTCCAGAAGGCTGTTCGAGTGCCATTACCGAACGAATTTGTTCCCATAAGGAATAATGTAAATTAGATTAGTCCGTTTCAGACCCCCAAAAATACACTTACAAAAGCACTTATGTACAATAATACACTTAAATAATTGTTCGAGTTGGGAGCTGTACGAAACTCGGGGTACCACTGTATTATATCTTTGAAATCCTATTTTAAATAAGGTACCAGCACCATAACTTTTCACTAAACTCAGTGTAACTTCACTTTGCATCATCATTCATGTTCATACTCAACTTTGCACCTTTTTACTGCAGAGCATCATTAATATTCACTAATCATTTGGGCACACTTTTGCTTCTTGACACTATTCATCTCCACTGTTTGACCCTGTACATCATTGCTTCAAGGTACCATTCATTTTCACTATTGTATATTAGATGATCTAGTGTTCCCAGGTAAATGCTGTTCAAATTACTAACATGGTTGTGTTGGAACTTTCTTATAGACCTTTTTTTTTTATTATTTTTTGGTGGTTTTGTTTTTACACTCAACATTCCCAAAATCTTGGACTAAAAGATTTCATTAGGTTGGCTTCAATTTTTTTGAACATAGGGGATTTCTCTTTGAGGAAGGGAGATGCTACAAAGAAACATGTTCACCATCATTCATCAATGGCATCAGAGGTCTCTTGTGTGAATTAAGATCAGACACATATTTTCAGTTTTATATGTAGTACAGTGGTACCTCGGGATATGAACAGCTCAAAACTCAAACAATTATGTAAATGTATTTATGAAAGTGCTTTTGTAAGTGTATTTTTTGGGGTCTGAAACGGATTAATCTAATTTACATTATTCCTTATGGGAACAAATTCGTTCAATATCGGCACTCGAACAGCCTTCTGCAACGAATTAAGTTCATATCCCGAGATAACACTGTATATGTAGTACAGTGGACCCCCGGATTTCGTCAATAATTCGTTCTAGAATGCTGTTCGAGTGCCGTTACCGAACGAATTTGTTCCCATAAGGAATAATATAAATTAGATTAGTCCTTTCAGACCCCCAAAAATACACTTACATATTGTTCAAGTTGGTAGCAGTACGAAATCCGGAGGGTCCACTGTACGTATTGGGTAATTCTGTTGCATCTTATTAGGCAGTGCCAAATAAATTGGAATTCTGTTGAGATTTGCCATATTTGTAGATTAGTATGTAGTACATATTAACATTTAGTATTGTACAACGAAAGATGTAAATGTTCATTCAGTGACTTAATGTTCATTGTACGTACAGTGGTACCTCGAGTTACGATATTTTTTCGTTCGAGAATGCTGTTCAAGTGCCATTACCAAACGAATTTATCCCCATAAGGAATAATGTAAAATAGACTAGTCCTTTTACACCCCCAAAAATATACCTACAAAAGCATTTAAAAAAATAAACTTACATAAAAGGGCGATTTTGGGGACCATCGTAACTCGAGGTACCATTGTACTTATTTTTGAAATGTGAACCAAATGGTTAGCATAAACGTGTTTGTAATATACTATACTGTATTTCTATTTTTGTGTTGCAGGTTACCTCCAAGACTGGCAGTAGAGTATGTAGGGTAGCTAAAGCAGAGTGCAGTGTGGCATCTCGGCCCACTTGACGTGGGGATAATGTGACAGCTTGGACTCCAGCGTCTTCTCAAGAGCTAAGGCTGTGATAGTAAAGGATTTAAATATAATACTGTACTGTTTATAGAAATAGGAAATATAGTTAATTTTAAATAAATCTTCACTTTTGTTAACTTTTCACAATACAGTACAGTAGTTGTATTTAAAAAGTTCCTTAGAAAAGGCATAATAGCTAGAACACAGATCCTCATATATTATTTATTTATTGATCACTGAAATTTATATCAGTGTTGCTCAAAACACATTTAAAAATAATAAAGCAGTTAATCAGAATTCTCATTAATAAGTTAGAGGCTAGATATTTATAACTTTATTACACTACCTATCACCAAGTACTGTATAAACAAGCACCCAACTTAGTCATTATCAGACGTCATTAAAGTAGTTATATCATATGACTGACTACCATATTTTGTCAAATCATTAAGTCTATAAAAGGACAATTTTAGCTGCCAATAATTTAGGCAGCCAAAATTCTACGTGGGAGAAAATTTCGCCCTCATCGGAGCCGCCTCAGAGGAAGGATGGCGGCAGTTGAGGGTCAGGCAACCCAGCTGGACTTTCATCAAGCTATGGAAGACTTCAAAACTATGTTCCCAGATGTTGATGCTGATGTTATTGAGGTTAGAACACATTCTACTATACAATTTTTTTTTATATAAGAAAAGTGTTAATGAGACAAACATGGAAACTATAATTATAATTTGTCTACTTGTTCACAGTTAGCATCTACTGTACTTCATGTATGTATGTTTACATGATGTAGTGCTGTACAAGCCACTAAGTTTTTGGTTTATTTTTATGCAATCTGGTATCTCAAGGTCAGTAGTTACTCTGCAACACTTCAAATCATTTGCCTTTGTCAAATACTAAAACCCTGTTAGGTCATTTATGCATTTTGAGAACTAAATTAATTTAAATGGCCATTTGTAGAATGCTTGAAAGTACAATAGAGTCTACATAGCATAAAAACAACAAACAGTGCATATACTGTATATTGTAAAAAAGAAAACATACAGTAATAAGAATGCTACTTATTTTGGCAGCTACTTTGGTTTAAATATAGGCAGTACTGCACTGCACAATTTGAAGGTAAACTTTATTATTTAATGTAATAACCATTATAGATTTCTGGTTTATGTTACTGAGAACCAAGGTAACTGCATGGCCATTTGCCTACAGAATAACCATTTATTGTTTTTAAATTTGTTCTTTATAAAGTAGTGAAATAATGCCTTAAAATGGCTCATATAAATGTTAAGATGCTTGAGCAGCATATATTTGTGAAATGGATACTGTCTTCTTAAAATATATTTTGAAATTATAATTTTCTTCCAGAAGAATGTGGTGCTTATAGGCTAATCAAAATGTTGCTCTTTCATAATAGATGAACAAGACCGTGTTTGTTGATTGATTCAAGTATTATTTTAATCCTGCAGTCAAGATGTGCTTAGCCAGAACAAACTTTTCATTTAAGGTTCTTATTCTTGATAATTCCCATTGTCATCCTCTAATCATGCAGTCTATAGACCCTTTTTGGGATGGTTGTATTTTTACTAACTAGTATGACATCTTTGATATAGCCACTGGATTAAGGAGTTATTAGTCAAGTGTCTCAGTACATACATGGTAATGAAAAAAAACTCATTGCAGCTGTGGTATGGATTGATTATGGCCTTTGGTCGTAAATAATTTCTCTGTTTTTCCTTGGTAAGGCGTCAGGTTTAGGAAATTGTGACTTTGGCAAGAATTATGAGACACAAGGGTCTTGAAGATGTACATGAACAAACTGTATAGGAACTGTTAGAAGATGATGAAGAACCAGCTGCAGAAGAAATGTTGGATGAGCTCATTTCCTAGTTAGGAGGGAGGTAGATATAAGAAGAGGATGAGGTAGAAGAACTTGTAGATAAATGGTTAACTGCATGAATTACATGAACAGTTTTTTGTTATTGATGAATTGCAGACTTTTTTCATTTAAGAAGAATCTAGAGCATGTAGTGATGCCTAATCATAAACTGCAGAGTGAAACAGATGAGATATGTTATGGATGCTTGAGCACTCCAGTACAACCTTCAACTTTGACAATTCTGTATCCAAATCACCACAAGAACTACAGCCCTCCACCTCAGGTTGATAGAACCACACCAACCCTCTCCACACACTTCCATGTCAACAAGTAATGACAACTGAAGTTTAAAAATCTGTGGAACATGACTATTTTTTCCATATGTTCTTCATTTTACATATATTTTAATAAAGCTTTGATTTTCAAGAACATATACTGTGCTCTTTACTGTACTATATGTATACATTCTTTATAAGATGCACTTGAAATTCTACTTATTAGTTGGACTTTGTGGTGTTTTTTATAACATTCAAAGGTTTGTTTTTGGATATACGTACAGTAATAATAACAACAACAATAATAATGCAATGGGCTAGTAACCCCTTCTCCTGTACAAATCTACTAAAAACGAGAAGAAGAAAAACTTTATAAAATTGGGGTGTCTGAATGTGCGTGGATGTAGTGCGGATGATAAGAAAGAGATGATTGCCGATGTTATGAATGAAAAGAAGTTGGATGTCCTGGCCCTAAGCGAAACAAAGCTGAAGGGGGTAGGCGAGTTTCAGTGGGGAGAAATAAATGGGATTAAGTCAGGAGTATCTGAGAGAGTTAGAGCTAAGGAAGGGGTAGCAATAATGTTGAAGGATCAGTTATGGAAGGAAAAGAGGGAATATAAATGTGTAAATTCAAGGATTATGTGGATTAAAATAAGGGTCGGATGCGAAAAGTGGGTCATAATAAGCGTGTATGCACCTGGAGAAGAGAGGAGTGTAGAGGAGGAGAGAGATTTTGGGAGATGTTAAGCGAATGTATAGGAACTTTTGAACCAAATGAGAGAGTAATTGTGGTAGGGGACCTAAATGCTAAAGTGGGAGAAACATGCAGAGAGGGTGTAGTAGGTAAGTTTGGGGTGCCAGGTGTAAATGATAATGGGAGCCCTTTGATTGAACTTTGTATAGAAAGGGGTTTAGTTATAGGTAATACATATTTTAAGAAAAAGAGGATAAATAAGTATACAAGATATGATGTAGGGCGTAATGACAGTAGTTTGTTGGACTATGTATTGGTAGATAAAAGACTGTTGAGTAGACTTCAGGATGTACATGTTTATAGAGGGCTACAGATATATCAGATCACTTTTTAGTTATAGCTACAGTGGGAGTAAAAGGTAGATGGGATACAAGGAAAATAGAATCAGTAAGTAAAAGAGAGGTGAAGGTTTATAAACTAAAAGAGGAGGCAGTTAGGGTAAGATATAAACAACTATTGGAGGATAGATGGGCTAGTGAGAGTGTAGGCAATGGGGTCGAAAATGTATGGGGTAGATTTAAAAATGTAGTGTTAGAGTGTTCAGCAGAAGTTTGTGGTTACAGGCGAGTGGGTGCAGGAGGGAAGAGGAGCGATTGGTGGAATGATGATGTAAAGAGAGTAGTAAGGGAGAAAAGTTAGCATATGAGAGGTTTTTACAAAGTAGAAGTGATGCAAGGAGGAAGAGTATATGGAGAGAAAAAGAGAGGTTAAAAGAGTGGTGAAGCAATGTAAAAGAGAGCAGATGAGAGAGTGGGTGAGATGTTATCAGCAAATTTTGTTGAAAATAAGAAAAAGTTTTGGAATGAGATTAATAAGTTGAGGAAGCCTAGAGAACAAATGGATTTGACAGTTAAAAATAGGAGAGGAGAGTTATTAAATGGAAGTTAGAGGTATCGGGAAGATGGAGAGAATATTTTGAGGATTTGTTAAATGTTGATGAAGACAGGGAAGCTGTGATTTCGTGTGTAGGGCAAGGAGGAATAACATCTTGTAGGAGTGTGGAAGAGCCAGTTGTGGGTGTAGGGAAGTTCGTGAGGCAGTGGGTAGAATGAAAGGGGTAAGGCAGCTGGGATTGATGGGATAAAGATAGAAATGTTAAAAGCAGGTGGGGATATAATTTTGGAGTGGTTGGTGCTATTATTTAATAAATGTATGGAAGAGGGTAAGGTACCTAGGGATTGGCAGAGGCGTGTATTGTTCCTTTGTATAAAGGCAAAGGGGACAAAAGAGAGTGCAAAAATTACAGGGGAATAAGTCTGTTGAGTGTACCTGGTAAAGTGTATGGTAGAGTTATTATTGAAAGAATTAAGAGTAAAACAGAAAGCAGGATAGCAGATGAACAAGGGGGCTTTAGGAAAGGTAGGGGTGTGTAGACCAAGTGTTTACAGTGAAACATATAGGTGAACAGTATTTGGATAAGGGTAAAGATGTTTTTGTGGCATTTATGGATTTGGAAAAGGCGTATGATAGGGTAGATAGGGGGCAATGTGGCAGATGTTGCAGGTGTATGGAATAGGAGGAAGGTTACTGAAAGCAGTGAAGAGTTTTTATGAGGATAGTGAGGCTCAGGTTAGAGTGTGTAGGAGGGAAGGGGACTATTTCCCAGTAAAAGTGGGCCTTAGACAAGGATGTGTGATGTCACCGTGGTTGTTCAATATATTTATAGATGGGGTTGTAAGAGAAGTGAATGCGAGGGTCTTGGCAAGAGGTGTTGGGCTAAAAGATAAAGAAGCAAATACAAAGTGGGAGTTGTCACAGTTGCTTTTGCTGATGACACTGTGCTTTTGGGAGATTCTGAAGAGAAGCTGCAGAGGTTGGTGGATGAATTTGGTAGGGTGTGTAAAAGAAGAAAATTGAAAGTGAATATAGGAAAGAGTAAGGTGATGAGGATAACAAAAAGAATAGGTGACGAAAGATTGGATATCAGATTGGAGGGAGAGAGTATGGAGGAGGTGAATGTATTCAGATATTTGGGAGTGGACATGTCGGCGGATGGGTCTATGAAGGATGAGGTGAATCATAGAATTGATGAGGGAAAAGGGTGAGTGGAGCACTTCGGAGTCTGTGGAGACAAAGAACCTTGTCCATGGAAGTAAAGAGGGAATGTATGAGAGTATAGTTATACCAACGCTCTTATATGGGTGTGAAGCATGGGTGATGAATGTTGCAACGAGGAGAAGGCTGGAGGCAGTGGAGATGTCATGTCTGAGGTCAATGTGTGGTGTGAATATAATGCAGAGAATTCGGAGTTTGGA
Organism: Cherax destructor; assembly: GCA_009830355.1. Taxonomy (NCBI): domain Eukaryota; kingdom Metazoa; phylum Arthropoda; class Malacostraca; order Decapoda; family Parastacidae; genus Cherax; species Cherax destructor. The sequence continues at coordinate 31,606 of WNWK01001624.1, read as the reverse complement.
AATTAGGAGGAGGTGCGGGATTACCAAAACGATTGTTCAGAGAGCTGAGGAGGGGTTGTTGAGGTGGTTTGGACATGTAGAGAGAATGGAACGAGACAGAGTGACTTCGAGTGTATAAATCTGTAGTGGAGGGAAGGCGGGGTAGGGTCGGCCTAGGAAAGGTTGGAGGGAGGGGTAAAGGAAGTTTTGTGTGCGAGGGCTTGGACTTCCAGCAAGCATGTGTGAGCGTATTTGATAGAGTGAATGGAGGCATATGGTTTTAATACTTGACGTGCTGTTGGAGTGTGAGCAAAGTAACATTTATGAAGGGATTCAGGGAAACCGGCAGGCCGGACTTGAGTTCTGGAGATGGGAAGTACAGTGCCGGCACTCTGAAGGAGGGGTGTTAATGTTGCAGTTTTATAACTGTAGTGTAAAGCACCCTTCTGGCAAGACAGTGATGGAGTGAATGATGATGAAAGTTTTTCTTTTTCGGGCCACCCTGCCTTGGTGGGAATCGGCCGATGTGTTAATAAAAATAAAATAAAATAATAATGCCTATGTTTTCTGAAATTTCATTGATTTTTTTTTAAAGATACAATATATTTTTCTCTTCAAATTAAAGGTGAATACTGAAAACCTTTTTCCTAATTAGTTGAAAATGTAATACAAAATGTGGAGATCCAGTTTGAAGGGTCTGAAATTATGTAGTGAGGATATCATGTATGCTTCTATGTGAATCTGATGTACATTACAGAATGTTTGCTTTTATCTCAGGCTATTTGATACCTTTAGGAACCTTCCTGTAAGGAAGAGGCTATGGCAGAAAAATCTTCAGAAATCTGTTATCTTGTCATGTTATTTTGTATTTAATAAGTACAGTACCCTCCCTCTTTTTATCAGGCAGTGTTACGAGCCAACCAAGGAGCTGTTCATGAGACCATTGACCAACTGTTGACAATGACCACAGACACTGAAAGTCAGAGTGAAAGTGTTGGCAATCAATTGGCACCACATGGAGGAAGTGGAGGTGTAGGGGCCTGCAATGAATTGCCACCATCATATGCCCTTTCTGCGACGCCACCCCCAAGTTATCACCAAGCGGTTCCTTCTCCACATCGTTCTCCACTGTTAGTCCCTATCAATCTAGACTGCAGACATGTATTTTAACAATGATGTATACGTATTGTCTTTCAGTTTTAGAAAAGGAACACAAGACATCTAACTGTATTTCACTACATTTTCTATTAACTATGATATAAATATAATTCCACATAAGGTAGAATTTACAGTGTTATTTTATACAAACTTTATGAATTCTAAAGAACATGCATAAGTCTGTGTGTGTATATGTAGGTATGTATATGCAACACAACCACAAGGGTGATGGAAAAGAAACTCAAGGCCTTTCAGACTACTAATAGTCCGTCATCAGAAACTTACAATAGAGGAGAGTGGAAAATTGAGGAGAAAAATAAAAAAATTTTGCCACCACTCATCACGAGGAGGGAGCAATCGATAGTGGTAAATGCTGTGAGGTGGCTTGGGCCATCATTGTTAACAGCTGTGTGTGCCAGCATTTAGTTGTTTAGATCAGGTTTTTAATGTTCTTGCACTCATTTTTAGTTTATATAGGCTAATCTGCAAAATGTGATATTTGATATCTGCAATTAATTTAATACTCTAATGCAAAACCTCTAACGGCACCTCCATGTAACTTCTAACTCCATCTTTGATCCTCATCATTATCTTCAGTTCTTTCCTCTACCATTATTTTTTCCCCCACTAATCTCTTCAGTACAGTACACTGAACCACCACCTAATGTGATTTCCAACTCCATCTTTACTCTGCTAAAATCTTTGCAAGTAACAAGGATTAACCATTATAGATACAGTAAATGATCTTCAGATATATATTTATAAATACAGATGTTATTCAAGTAATTTGTGCCTTAATAAATTCGGTTCATTTAATCTTATTTTAATTTTTCCTATTTTTAAATTTGAGCAGCACAACTAGTGGTCTAATATGTAACAAATTACGTGATGTAAGCCATTATTAAATATTGTAAGTGCTTTGATTTAGGAAATTTAAGTTTGTGATTCTAGTATTTATTTGCATAAGTATTATGAAGGATTCATGTTGCATTGAGTGTTGAATATGCCATTTATGATGTACTAAATGGATTAAATATGAGATTACTTTGGGAAAATTTGGCTAAGCTCAATCATAAAAAATAACTAAATACTGCATTGTAGTCAACCTTAGTACCTTGCTTTTTAATTAATATGGAATACAGCCTCTCCTCACTTAATGACGGAGTTACGTTCCTAAGACCACATCGGTAAACAATTCGTAGCTAAGTGAGGAACATACTATAATGGTAGTGGGTTTGTGTCAACCATCTTTGATATTGTTTTAATGTCCCTTTGCACCATTTATAACATTTCTGGTATACTATTTTTAAATGCTTACACAGTAGTGTACTGTATATTGTAATAAAAAGAAAAGAGGAAATAAGCTGTAATATACATTATTTAGGTATGCATACTGGTCAGAGAGCTGGTCATAAGTCTGAGTCGTCGGTAAATGGGTATGTCGCTAAGTGAGGAGAGACTGTAATAAAAGTAAATACATACTGTATAATGAATTTACTCGGTTACTTCAGGATTTTAAATGTTATTTTATTTTTCTCTATAGTCGTGGAGGGTTAGCCCAGTCTGAGGAATCTTTATCACTTCGAGCGCAGAGAAACTGGAATCCCCCAATGTTGCTTCCTTTACCGGCTGACTTCCTAAGACTCACTCCCCCTCCTCATCAGGTATGTAAGAAGAAAATTAATATAACTTGGTTTGGAAATCTAAATCCTATTGTCCAGGAATGAGCATTTTCAAATAAACCTAGTCTTTGGCTCAATACTTTGTACTTTGTATACTCTGTTGCAGAACAAACATAGCAAATTTCATTTTGTGTCTGTCCATGGGTGGATGAAAAGGAAGGCATGGAAATAGGCAAAGAAGAAAAATATAGGTGATAGGAGTCATGGGTCAAGGAAAGTGCTGTTTAATTCTGGGTAAGTAAAAGAATAGTAATGATGATGCAGAGATGTATGATCGAGTGGTTTTTCTTTGGCCTTTGCTGTCTCCCCAAGGAAAGTTTCTTGATGCATATGAGGGGCTCTTTATCCAAGGGATTGGACCTGCCCTTCCCTTCCTTGGATCATACCTGATTGCCTCCCATTCCCCACATGAATAAATGAATGGAGACGAATGGTTTTTGGGATCTGATGAGCTGTTGGAGTGTGAGCAGGGTAATATTTTGTGAAGGGATTCAGGGAAACTGGTTAGTCGGACTTGAATCCTGGAAATGGGAAGTACAATGCCTGCATTTTAAAGGAGGGGTTTGGGATATTGGCAATTTGGAGGGACTTCTAAACTGTCATATCTGAGCGCCTCTGCAAAGATAGTGATTATGTATGAGTGATGGCAAAAGTGTTGAATATTGACAAATGTTTTTTCTTTCTTTTTGGTTCACCCTGCCTCGGTGGGAAACGGCCGACGTGTTAAAAAAAATTATATTCTCCATGGGGAAGTGGAACAGAATTCTTCCTCCATATGCCATGTGTGTTGTAAGAGGTGACTAAAATGCTGAGAGCAAGGGGCTAGTAACCCCTTCTCCTGTATAAATTATTAAATTTAAAAAGAGAAACTTTCATTTTTCTTTTTGGGCTACCCTGCCTCAATGGGCCTCAATGGGATACGGCCGGTTTGTTGAAAGATGTATTATTATTATTATCATATTTGTGAAATATTCAGCAAGTACTACAAACACTTACAAGCAAAACCCAGCATTACAAATATTGACTTTTACATCAACACATGCATTTACTAGTATGTAATACAGTGGACCCTCAGTTTTCGTTCACCTCCAAACTTGAACAATTATGTAAGTGTATTTTTGTAAGAGCTTTTGTAAGTATTTTTGGGGGTCTGAAACTACTAATCTAATTTACATTTGTCCTTACGGGAACAAATTTGTTCGGTAACAGCACTTGTACAGCATTCTGGAAAGAATTTTGAATGAAAACCGAGGGTCCACTGTATTGCTCTCATAACTATAGCTGTTTTAAATTGACTTCAACCCAATTAATCTCACTAACCATCAATTAAAGTTTTATTAATGGAATCCTGTATATTTCACTTTTGCAGCTAAGGTCCAGATTCTCATTGTTAGTTATAACTTTTACATCATTCATTGAAAAAAGACCACAACTCAGAACTGTTCCATGAGAGGAAAAGATGCTTTATGAAAACTGAAAGGAAGTTGAGTATGGGAAACCTGCTTATTTACCTCACGTTTCAAGAAACGATGGAGGTAAATGAGCAGGCCTGGCTGTGATAGTAGTCTCTGTCTCCTTGTGATGACGGATTCAATCACTTCAGAGCTTCACATAAATATAAAATTAATATGTGTAATTACATCCTAGTGATGTGTTCACACTAGTGACCTACCCATGACTTGTTATTTTATTCTCACAACCAGGCCTGAGGTTAGGCTTGTGTTGATTGCCTACTCAACCTGGCTATTGCTTCTAGCAGTCCACAGGCCCATATAGCCTTCACAACCTGACTGATCAGGCACTTGTAGTAGGTAGTTCAGTTTCCACTTGGAGTATACCTGGGTGTTCTGGGAGTCAATGCCCTCACAGCCCAGTCCATGACCAGACCTCACAGTGGATCAGGGCCTGATCATCCAGGCTGTTACTGCTGTCCGCATGCAAACCGACATACGAACCACAGCCCAGTTGGTGGGGAACTGACTTTAGGTGCCTGTCCAGCTCCCTCTTGAAGACAGGCAGGGGTCTATTGGTAATCCCCCTTATGTTTGTTGGGATCAGTTGAACAGACTTGGGCCCCTGACACTTATTGTGTAGTCTCTTAGCATACTCATGGTGCTGCTGCTTTTCATTGGGGGTATGTTGCACTGCCTGCCTAGTATTTTGCTTCTGCAGGGAATGATTTTTGTGTGCTGATTTGGTACTAGTCCCTCTTAAGATTTTTCAAGTGTATACAGTGGACCCCCGAGTTTCGTAAAGCCCGGAAATAGTACATTTATGTAAGTATAATATTGTAAGTGCTTGTGGAAAAGTATTTTTGGGGGTCTGAAATAGACTAACCTATGTGACATTTTTCCTTAAGGGAGTAAATTCGTTCGGTAATGGCACTTGAGCAGACTTCAGGAGTGAAGTTTTTACGAAACTCGGGGGTCCACTGTATTATCATTTATCTTTCTTGCCTAGCTTCTAAGAAGTAGAGGTCAAGGGACTTCAACTGTTCCCAGTAATTTAGGTGCTTTATTGTACTTGTACGTGGAGTGAAAGTTCTCTGTACATATATTCTCCAGGTCTGCAATTTCGCCTGCCTTGAAAGGGGCCGTTAGTGCACAGCAGTATTCCACTAAAACCTACCTTTGTTCAGTCAATATATCTGGTTTCTCAGGTAGAAGGTTGAAAAGTTTCTAATTATGTTTTTTTACACTGACTTGCACAAATAAAAACCTCAAATGAATATAACATGGGCATGGCTTGTTTTACTGGTCATTTACTATTGTGAAGAGGCCCAAGCCAAATTCATAGCTCATTTCTGATTGGGTGCTGATACCTACATACCCCTTTTATGAATTACTGACAGAAAAACCTACTCTTTGGCCTAGTTCCTACTTTAAGAAAAGTGTTCCTCCACATTTTCTTAACATTGTCTTGTAAACTGTATATTAAATTGTAATAAAACAAATCTATTGCTATCTTATTACTGTACTGTATATTACAAAGTCTGAATATAATATTGCCCTGGAAGAATAGTTGTTTTTTTTCATTATGCTGAACAGAGATCAAAAGATGGAAAAGGCAGTGAAGAATAAGTGACAAGAAAGAGAAAAACTGAGAGTTGAAGACATTCCTTCCCTTACCATCCATATCTGATATTCCCCTCCAACCACTCTCACAGTTGATAGGTTTTTAAAATTTATGTAGGGCATTTTAGCCTGTTTTTAAAACCATTTGTTTTATTGCGTTTTGTGATAAGATTTTAAATAGGGCAGTGAGTGAGGGCAGGGGTTAGTCTTTGCTTTTGTGATAGATTTTACTCAGGGAAAGGTGTTACATTTTGTTTGTGCAATTGATTTTTACTTAGGTTGGGGGGAAGGTTAATTTTAACTTGTGAGCGATGAATGTGAAAGAGTGTGAATATCTTTAAAGTGTAAAGCATTTGATGACCCTTTGTCTCAGTGTTTTCTAAATATTTTAATATCTTGATGCCACTCACATTTCTGTCACACCACCCACAGCATTGTCACACTCCCCACAGCATTGTCACATTCCCCACAGCATTGTCACACCACCCACAGCATTGTCACACCACCTACAGTGTTGTCACACCACATACAGTGTTGTCACACCACATACAGTGTTGTCACACCACCCACGATGCTATCACACCACCGTCACACCACCAACACCATCACAATGCCCACACCACCGTTACACCTCCCACAGTGCCATCACACCACCCACAGTGCCGTCACCATCCACAGTGCTGTCACACCACCCACAGTGCCACCACACCACCCACGGTGCCGTCACGCCACCTACAGTGCCAACACACCACCCATGGTGCCGTCACACCACCCATGGTGCCATCACGCCACCCATGGTGCCATCACACAACCCATGGTGCTGTCATGCCACCCATGGTGCCATCATGCCACCCATGGTGCCGTCACGCCACCCAAGGTGCCGTCATGCCACCCATGGTGCCGTCACACCCACAGTGCCATCACACCATCTACACTGCTGTCACACCACCCATGGTGCCATCACACCACCCATGGTGCCATCACACCACCCATGGTGCCATCACACCACCCATGGTGCCATCACACCACCCATGGTGCCATCACATCACCCATGGTGAAATCACACCACCCATGGTGCCATCACACCACCCACAGTGCCATCACACCACCTACACTGCTGTCACACCACTCATGTTTCCCCTCACACCATCTATGCTTACCTCACCATCTAAGCAATATAACCATTCCCGTTATCCTTCACTCATACCCTATTCCCCTCACTGACCACCCAACAAGGGGAGAGAGACAGAGAGAGCAAGAGTGTAAGCAAGTGTGTGTACTCACCTATTTATACTCATCTATATGCGGTTGCAGGGGTCGAATCACAGCCCCTGGCAATGCCTTTTTGCTGGTCGCTACCAGGTCCACTCTCCCTGCTCCATGAACTTTATCGTACCTCTTTTTAAAGCTATGTATGGATCTTGCCTCCACTACATCACTCTCCAGATTGTTCCACTTCCTGACAACTCTGTGACTGAAGAAATACTTCCTAACATTCCTGTGACTCATCTGAGTTTTCAACTTCCAGTTGTGAACCCTTGTTGCTGTGTCCCATCTCTGAAACATCCTGTCCCTATCCACTTTGTCAATTCCTCTCAGAATTTTATGTTGTTATCATGTTCTCCCTATCCCTCCTGTCCTCCAGTGTTGTCAGGTTGATTTTCCTTAACCTCTCCTCATACGATATACCCCTTAGCTCCAGGACTAGCCTTGTTGCAAACTTAAGTACTTTCTCTAATTTCTTGATGTTCTTAACCAGGTGTGGGTTCCATACTGAGATGTGTCGGTGTTATACTTGCCCCAAGATCCTTTTTCTTGAGCGAGGTTTGCAGTCTTTGGCCTCCTAGCCTGTACTCTGTCTGCAGCCTTCTTTGATCTTCCCTAGTCTTCATGACTTTGCACTTGGTGGGGTTAAACTCCGGGAGCCAGTTATTGGAGCAGGCTTGCAGCCTGTCCAGATCCCTTTGTAGTCCTACCTGATCTTCTTCCACTGGAATTCTTCGCATTAGCTTCACATTGTCTGCAAACAGGGCTACCTCTGAATCTATCCCTTTTGTCATGTCATTCACATATACCAGAAAACAGCACCGGCCCTAGGACTGACCCTTGTGGAACCCCGCCCATCACAGGTGCCCACTCTGACACCTCGTCATGTACCATCACTTGTTGTTTCCTTCCTGTCAGGTATTCTCGAATCCATTGTAGGGCCTTTCCTGTTATTCCTGCCTGCTCCTCTAGCATTTGCACTAATCTCTTGTGCAGAACTGTGCCGAAAACCTTCTGACAGTCCAAGAAAATTCAATCTACCCACTCCTCTCTCTCCTGTCTTCTATCAACTTGTGAAATTCCAGTAGGTTTGTGACACAGGATTTTCCTTCCCTGAAACCATGCTGGTTATTGTGTATAAGCTCATTCCTTTCTAGGTGCTTCACCACTCTTCTGATAAGCTTCTCCATGACTTTGCATACTATACATGTCAGTGACACTGATCTGTAGTTTAATGCTGTCTGTCCATCTTCTTTCTTAAAAATTTGGACTACATTTGCTGTCTTCCACATCTCAGGCAGTTTCCCTGTTTGGTAGATGTATTGAAGATTGTTGTTAGTGGTACACACACTGCCTCTGCTCTCTCTCTCTCTTTCAGGACCCATGGAGAGATGTTGTCTGGTCCCACCATCTTAGAGGTATCTAGTTCACTTAGTGTGTATTTTGTCCAGCACTTGTTGGTGTGCCTTACCATTCCAGTTTACTGGAGTCCTTTCTGTCTTCACTGAAAATACTTCCTTAAGTCTCATGTTTAGCTCTTCACATACTCCTTGCTTTTTTCTTGTGATCTCTCCTCTTTCCTTCCTCAGCCTGATTACCTGGTCCTTGACTGTTGTTTTCCTCCTGATATGGCTGTACAATAGCTTTGGGTCAGATTTGGTTTCCAATGCTATGTCATTCTCGTATTGCCACTGAGCCTCCCTTCTTATCTGTGCATATTTCTTTTTGGCTCTTCGACTAATCTTCTTATTTTCTTGGGTCCTTTGTCTTCTCTACTTTTTCCATTCTCTGGCATATTTAGTTTTGGCCTCTCTACATCTTTGGGTAAACCAAGGGCTCGTCCTGGTCTTCCTATTATTTCTGTTGCCCTTGGGTATGAACCTCTAATCTGCCTCCTTACATTTTATGGTCATGTATTCCATCATTTCATTTACTGATTTTCCCACCAGTTCTCTTTCCCACTTTACCTCATGCAGGAAATTTTTCATGCCTATGTGGTCCCCTCTTTTGTAGTTTGGCTTCACTCATCCTAATCGTGCTGCTTGTCTCCACATGTAACTACAATGCATGTGAAGCTCAGGACCACGTGATCACTAGCCCTGAGGGGCCTTTCATATGTGATGTCTTCAGTGTCTGAACTACTCAGGGTGAATATGAGGCCCAGCCTTGCTGGTTCATCCTCTTAAAATGTTGATGCATGATTGTTTTCCAATACTACTTCCATCATCTTGGCCTCCACATTTCTGGTCCCCAAGTGGCTCCAGGTTTTCCCAATCAGTCTCCTTGTGATTGAAATCACCCACAACTAGTAACTTTGCCCTGCTCATGTGGGCCCTTCCAGCCACCTCAGCTAGTGTATCATCCATTGCTCTGTTGCTCTCATCATTTTCTTTTCTTGGCCTCCTGCTATTCTGTGGTGGGTTGTGCATCACTGCAATCACTACCTTAGGACCCCCAGTCTGAATATAATGATGTGTTATTTGGCGTTTTGGAGGCGTGGGAATGCAATGATAATGCTTCGGAGGCTTCTTACTTTATTTGTATAAAGGTGCGGGGTAACAGGCTGCGTGTCTGTGGCCATGGCCCGGTGGGCCATGCGCCTTGCGAGGGAGAGAGGAGTTAGGCCTGTTGACTGACTGAAGTTTGGGCGCCAAGTGAGGGAGAGGCAGGGTGTCACAGACTGTCGGGGGTATGCCTTCAGGCTTGCCTCTGGCGGAAACTATGGGAACTAGCATGGCATGAAATATGAACTCAGCTGGCAGACAGCATGGGCTGTCTATGCAGGCAGTCAGGCTGTCTACATCAAGTGTTCCTATTATGTAGTCCCTTGCTTCCCTTCTGTCCACTCCTTCCAACTTCTCAAAACTCCACAGGTTTTTGGTGAGCAGTGTAACTCCTCCTCCCCCTCCTGTTCCCTCTATCTTTCCTCAGGATCTGATATCCGATTGGAAAGATTGTCTGTTATCATTCCTGTAAGCTTGGTTTCTATGAGTGCTATGATGTCTGAGGATGCCTCCATGATTCTTTTGTGCCATTCCTCACACTTATTCAATGTGTGTGTGTGTCTCACCTGTATATGGTTGCATGGGTCAATTCATAGCTCCTGATCCCGCCTCTTCGCTATTTGTATGAGAGTGAAGTGCTGGAGACTTGATGCTCATTAAGGTATTTGAGCTTGTGACCTCCGAGACGAGACTAGAGAGTATAACGACCTGGTCATAACAATGTCTCTGCCTCCTGATAGTTTACAACCTCGCCAGAACTATTGTTTACCTCTTCTAAGTTCAGAACTGCCTCCTGGTAATTGTAAACTTAGAAGACAGGTACATACCAGTTTTACTGGTATTTGCTTCGGCACATGATGCTTCTGAGCCTAAAGTCTTGGATGTAAATCATATTCACTAATTCGTATGACATCAAATGTGAGCTGAAAATCAGTGTTAATCATGTGGTATGACCTATAAATCTTGTCAGCATGATAGAGAGTGCGCAGAGTAGGTCTGCTCTGACGGCGCCTCACGCAGTGTTGAGCTTGTATGCCTTCATAAAACTCAACACTAAAATGTCAGATAAAGAATTGCTCTGCAAACTTTTTTGTTTTAACCTAATCACTGGTGTGATAAGATGTATGTTAGTAATTCATCAGATCAAGCACCTTGAGAACACTGTCCTCATTGATAAAATTATGTCAGTAGTTCACAAAGTAGAGTGAGCACAGCTATAGTAATTTAAGGGAGTGAGCACGCATGTTGGCTCAGAGACTGCAACAACTTTAATAAACGCTTGTAGCTTTTTGGAAAGTTGTCGGAGACTTGAACGCACTCCCCATCCCCCTCACACAGACAGGAGCTGTGACTCGACCCCTGCACCCATATATAGGTTAAAAACATACAAATACACACACACACACACACACACACACACACACACACACACACACACACACACACTGTGTACGTTAGGCCCATATTGAAGTATGCAGCACCAGTTTGGAACCCACACCTAGCCAAGCACGTAAAGAAGCTAGAGAAAGTGCAAAGATTTGCAACAAGACTAGTCCCGGAGCTAAGGGGTATGTCCTACGAGGAGAGGTTAAGGGAAATCGACCTGACGACACTGGAGGACAGGAGAGATAGGGGGGACATAATAACGACATAAAATACTGAGAGGAATTGACAAGGTGGACAGAGACAGAATGTTCCAGAGATGGTACACAGCAACAAGGGGACACAGTTGGAAGTTGAAGACTCAGATGAATCACAGGGATGTTAGGAAGTATTTCTTCACTCACAGAGTTGTCAGGAAGTGGGAATAGTCTGGGAAGTGCTGTAGTGGAGGCAGGATCCATACATAGCTTTAAGAAGAGGTATGATAAAGCTCATGAAGTAGGAAGAGTGACCTAGTAGCGGCCAGTGAAGAGGCGGGGCCAGGATCTGTGAATCGACCCCTGCAACCACAACTAAGTACACACACACACACACGCACTCACGTACGTACGTACGAATATTCATCTCAGTTGTATGCGGATTATAGAACGACCTATATAATTAGGTTTTTGGATTGCCTTTATTCTTATTTAGAAGGTTTGCCTTTTTTTTTATTGATATTACTATTTTTTTCATAGGCGTGGTTCCTGTGTCCTTGTTCGGAGACGGAACCTGCTTGGTTTTGGCCAAGTTCCGTTTATGGTAATATTTGCTTCCTGATTTTATGTTATGGGATCGGTAATATCTGACTATATAAAAACTTAACAATCAGTTTTAACATTTTGGAATGTATAAGAATGTGAGCGATATCGAAAATTGGATGAGCATTGCGCCATGATATGTTGTACTATTAAATAGTAAAGATAGTAATACATCAATAAAAATGTCTGTGATATCTAATATGGGATGAATGTTGCGCCATTTGTTTAGCTAAGGCACCTGTAACACGACCCATCCAACTCTTGCTGCTTGTCCTCCGAGTCCAGTGCGAGTGGTGGGCAGACCGTGATGGTGCGAGGTTGTGCGTCGCTCCTGTGATCCACCTCCATATTAGTAAGACGGACAGCGTGCGTCAAGATTGACACACTGTAATGCGTTAGAAAGCGGTGTAATGTGAAGTTGTGCTGCTTGCAAGAATTGTGGCCAATGGGCAATGAATAATCAGCGTGGCATGTCTAGCGAGAACAATGAGGACCTGGTGTGTAAACAAGACTCAGTATAGAATTTACTCATGCTTAAAAAAAGTAAATACAAGAGTATGATAAGCGTCTTGGAGGAAGGGACTACAGCGGTCATCAGTAGTGTCTAGAGACCACGTGCTCACATTTATATAGGACGCTGTGCGATTACTTCTGCAAGAAAGGGACAACAAAATTTATTATTATTGTTGTTGGGATTGGTATTATATATTACATTACTTTGTTTTCATGTAATTATAGTAATCCTGGAGTGCTGAGTTAACTGTTACATTGCAGGTGGTTGCAGAGCTGCTTCATTGTACATTTGTTAGTTATTAACGGTTGATAATGATGGAGATTAATCAATCAGTAAACTGATGGGTAGTTTGAACAAGTGTGAAGTGATAGTGTGTGCATTTTCCATAATGTTTGAGGTGATTTTGTTGGGATAACTGTTATAAATCATAACTACATTTAGCGCTGACATATTTCTGCCGATGTTTTGATACTTTATATCACAACACTTAACACCTGACATTTATCACTGAGAGCTGGACATTTTATATCACCATACTTATGAACTGACACATCTGACTTAGTTTGATATCGTTATTATGCATCCCATACCCATCCTGTGGGCGGTAGTCAAAAGATTACAGAGGTACATAATGGGTCCAGGGACTGGACCTCAAAGTTTGATAGCTGAGCAAGTTACAAAGGTAATGAACTCAGATGGATCTGGTCACAATCATGACAAGTTACAAAGGCCTGACTGAATTGACATATCTGACTTAGGCCTGACTTATCACTAGTCGTTGGACACCTCACAACTTGTGGATGGCAGAGACTGAATTATCTAATAAAATTAACACGGATTTATTAATCTTTGATTTGTTATTTTATTATGCCTGGATACTTAATAGAGGAAATTTGCGTTTTGTGAACGTAGACTTTATATCTTATTAACACAATTCCTCATCATTTTCAAAGCCAGAATACAATCTGATTCTTAAGAGTTGAACCGAATAAGGAGATCGAGGAGATCGCTCCAGACTGAAGCGAGTGAAAGGTTAGGTGGTCGATTGTACTAGCGCGCGTGCATTCATGCCTAAATCATCTAATGAGATATTTAAATATTTCGTGGGGTGGGCTACTACATTTTTCCTCATTCACATTTTCGTGAGGAAATTTATCAAGTTTATGATTTTGAATTATATTTTTTCATTATTCACAAGTATATTCATAAGATATTTTATTCCCACTGCCCACTGACATATTTTTTTTATAACTAAGCATCGGGATAAGTTTTGATCCTTGTGGGACCTCGCTGGTGACATTTCATCATAAGGAAATTTTTCCTATACTTGCTGCATATTCAGTTCAGACGAAAAACCTCTCGATCAGTTTGCCTTAAATCCACTTGTCTGACACTGTTATAGGTGTTGCTGAAAATAAGGAACAAAATCTGCCCATCTTCTTAGTTTCCGCAATCTGCCCCTTAGTTTCCGCAATCTGCCTCCATAGTTTCCGCAATCTGCCCCTTAGTTTTTGCAGTCCGCCCTTTAACTTCCTCAGTCTGCCTTTAGTTTTCGCAGTCTACTACAACTTTTTCGCCATCTTTAAAGAAGCCATTCCTCCGGTGCTTCAGCTGTTCCTGCAGGAGAGTACAGCAGAACTCTCTTCATAAGCTAAAGACTGCTACTCAGTCACTATATAACCTCACGTTTTGCTTGTCTCTTATGATTTGGTAAACGTCTCTGGCAGACGAAACGTCTTCTAAGTCTCACAACAGTGTCATGTACATCGTGATCATGTTTTCTCGTTCTCCACGGTGGTCGAGCTGTTCTTGTTACCAGTCTGAACTTTTCGTATCTTTTCGAGGTGGTTGGTTAGGTGTAGGCTCCACGTTAGTGCTGTAACTCCGTGAGGAGCCTAACATGCGAAATTTTTGAGCAGCTAGGTTCGCCAATTTCGCGTATGTTACCGAACTTGTGATTTCTGTGTGTGTGTGTGTGTGTGTGTGTGGTGTGTGTGTGTGTGTGTACTCACCTAGTTGTGGTTGCAGGGGTCGATTCATAGCTCCTGGCCCCGCCTCTTCACTGGCCGCTACTGGGTCACTCTCCTGCGCCATGTGCTTTATCATACCTCTTCTTAAAGCTATGAATGGAACCTGCCTCCACTACATCGCTTCCCAAACTATTCCACTTCCCGACCACTCTGTGACTGAAGAAATACTTCCTAACATCCCTGTGATTCATCTGAGTCTTCAACTTCCAACTGTGTCCCCTTGTTGCTGTGTCCCATCTCTGGAACATTCTGCCTCTGTCCACCTTGTCAATTCCTCTCAGTATTTTATATGTCGTTATCATGTCCCCCCTGTCTCCTGTCCTCCAATGTCGTCAGGTCGATTTCTCTTAACCTCTCCTCGTAGGACATACCCCTTAGCTCCGGGACTAGTCTTGTTGCAAACCTTTGCACTTTCTCTAGCTTCTTTACGGGCTTGGCTAGGTGTGGGTTCCAAAATGGTGCTGCATACTCCAGTATGGGCCTAACGTACTCAGTGTACAGGGTCCTGAACGATTCTTTATTAAGATATCGGAACGCTGTTCTTAGGTTTGCTAGGCGCCCGTATGCTGCAGCAGTTATTTGGTTGATGTGCTCCTCAGATGTGCCTGGTGTTATACTCACTGTTAGTTACCATTTTGTCCTAGGCACATGTCGATTAGTGTGTGTACTCACCTAATTGTACTCACCTAATTGTGGTTGCAGGGGTCGATACTCAGCTCCTGGCCCCGCCTCTTCGCTGTCCGCTACTGGGTCTCTGCTCTCCCTGCTCCATGAGCTTTATCATACCTTGTCTTAAAACTATGTATGGTTCCCGCCTCCACTATATCGTTCGCTAGACTATTCCACTTCCTGACTACTCTATGGCTGAAGAAGTGCTTCCTAACATCCCTTTGTCTCATCTGAGTCTTCAGCTTCCAGTTGTGTCCCCTTGTTTCTGTGTTCCCTCTCTGGAACATCCTGTCACTATCTACCTTGTCGATTCCCTGCAGTATTTTGTAGGTCGTTTTCATGTCTCCTCTAACCCTTCTGTCCTCTAATGTTGTTAGTTAACCCCTGTGGTTTAGCGCTTCTATTTGATTATAATAATAATAATAATAATAATGTTGTTAGTCCTATTTCCCTCAACCTTTCTTCATATGGCATTCCCCTGAGCTGTGGAACTAGCCTTGTCGCAAACCTTTGCACTTTCTCTAATTTCTTGACGTGCTTGACCAGGTGTGGGTTCCATACTGGTGCTGCATACTCTAGTATGGGCCTGACGTACACGGTGTACAGTGTCTTGAACGATTCCTTGTTAAGGTAACGGAACGCTAATCTTAGGTTTGCCAGTCGCCCATATGCTGCCGCGGTTATCTGGTTGATGTGTGTTTCCGGAGACGTGCTTGGCGTTATACTCACCCCAAGGTCTTTCTCCTTTGATGAGGTTTGTAGCCTTTGTCCACCTAGCCTGTACTCTGTCAGCGGTCTTCTTTGCCCTTTTCCGATCCTTATGACTTTGCATTTGGTGGGGTTAAATTCGAGAAGCCAGTTGTTAGACCAGATGTCAAGCTTGTCAGGTCTCTTTGAAGTCCTGCTTGGTCTTCATCCGATGTGATTCTCCTCATTAATTCCACATCATCTGCGAACAGAGACACTTCTGAGTCTATCCCGTCCGTCATATCATTCACATATACCAGAATAGCACTGGTCCTAGGACTGACCCCTGCGGTACACCGCTCGTCACCGGCGCCCACTGTGATACCTCATCTCGCACCATGACCCGTTGTTGCCTCCCTGTGAGGTATTCCCTGATCCATTCCAGTGCCCTTCCTGTTATACACGCTTGGTCTTGTGTGTGTGTGTGTGTGTGTGTGTGTGTGTGTGTTAGTTACCATTTTGTCCTAGGCACATGTCAATTAGACACTAGGCCTATTGTATGTATGTGTGTACTCACCTAGTTGTGGTTGCAGGGGTCGAGTCAAAGCTCCTGTGTGTGTGTGTGTGTGTGTGTGTGTGCGTGCGTGCGTGCGCGTGAGGGAGAGGGGGGGGTATCAGGAGTGTGTCAAGGGAAGAGTTGGGACTGGAGCGATCAATGTTAGAAGCATCATGTAACACCCTCGACTTTTTGCCTTGAATTCCTGCGTCTCTTTTTTTTTTTTTTTTCCTTATTATTACCAGCTTGCATACATTCCCGTTTGCCAACCTCATTGTTTATCCATTTGCCTGCATTTCTGCCTGATAACTTATTTGTCTGCCTGCTTACCTATTTATCTGCCTACCTACCAGCCTGCTTACCTATTTGTCTGTCTACTTACTAGCCTTCTTACCTATTTGTCTGCATACTTACTAGCCTTCTTACCTATTTGTCTGCCTACTTACTATCCTTACCTATTTGTCTGCCTATCTACCAGCCTACCATCTCTTCAGGTGTTTGCCCGTGATCGTATTCTACAAGTAAGTCTTACAGGTAAGATAGTGGGTATCTTGCTGCTCAGGTTTTGGTGTCGTAGACGAAGTCTTGTCTTATCTCTGCTGGCTCAAACAATGCCCTAGTAAGAAGTTGTTGACTTCGTTACCATGTGATTAACGTTGTGTTTATTAATATTTATGCAGAATATTCAAGCATGGGTTGCAAATGCTGCAGCGAGGAGACGGCTGGAGGCAGTGGAGATGTCCTGTCTAAGGGCAATGTGTGGTGTAAATATTATGCAGAAAATTCGGAGTGTGGAAATTAGGAGGAGGTGTGGAGTTACTAAAAGTATTTGTCAGAGGGCTGAAGAGGGGTTGTTGAGGTGGTTTGGTCATTTAGAGAGAATGGATCAAAGTAGAATGACTTGGAGAGCGTATAAATCTGTAGGAAATGGAAGGCGGGGTAGGGGTCGTCCTCGAAAATGTTGGAGGGAGGGGGTAAAGGAGGTTTTGTGGGCGAGGGGCTTGGACTTCCAGCAAGCATGTGTGATCGTGTTAGATAGGAGTGAATGGAGACGAATGGTTTTTGGGACCTGACGAGCTGTTGGAGTGTGAGCAGGGTAATATTTTGTGAAGGGAGTCAGGAAAACCAGTTAATTGATTTAGTTGGACTTGAGTCCTGGAAATGGGAAGTACAATGCCTGCACTGTATCTGAGAGCCTCTGCAAAGACAGTGATTATGTATGAGTGAGGTGAAAGTGTTGAATGATGAAAGTATTTTCTTTTTGGGGATTTTCTTTCTTTTTGGGTCACCCTGCCTCGGTGGGAGACGGCCGACTTGTTGAAAAAAAAAATACATGTATCATGCAAAAAGGATATATAGTTTTAGTATTACGTATAATTATGAAAACATTTATTATGTATAGGGATATACAATTTTAGTATTATGTATAAGGTGTATACAAGGGATATTATATAAGTTTAGTATACGTATAGAGAATGTACAAGCTTGAGGTGTAGTATGCTAAAGGGAACACCATTGTTGGTTTTCTTGGATTGATTTTTTCATTTTCATAGTGTGGGTTCCTTGTGAATAAAACTAGTAATGTAACTATTAAATACACAGCCCCACAACCCGGCTGATCTGGTGTAGACAGCGGTATCGAGAGTATGAAGACAGTCACGAAATGTGGGGCAGGATGACAGCCTGAGAGACGGTCGTATAGCTCATTGGTCAGAAAGTTCCGCTCACAACCTAGTTATCCCAGACTCGATCCCCGGGCTTCTGGAAACTCTTAGGAAAGTCTCCTGAGGCCTGGTCATAGACCGGGCCGCGGGGACATTGACCCCCGGAACTCTCTCCAGGTATACTCCAGGTATACACGTGCTGCCGTCCCTTTCCACCTAGCAGTAGGCGGGTACCTGGGTGTTAGTCGTATGTTGTGGGTAGCATCCTGGTGATGAGGGATGCAGCTCAGTGGTATAAGCCACATTTCTTGGCTTTTCCTGAGTTAACTTTCCGGAGTCTGTGAACAACAGTGGGCAACAGTGGGACGGGTGTAAATTGAGCCTTCTACACCCACAGCTAGACAATGTAACCCCGTTAACCCTTCCCCCTCTTTCCCTCTGTACTCAGTATTGGGAAAAATGGATGAATAAATGTATAGATAACCAGTGAATTGGTGTATATATCCAAGAAACCACAATACATTGCGACAAATATTTGTCTATTGCAGTACAGAAAAATGAGACGGATTGCTTTCTCTCCTTTCTTTGAACTTTTGTTCTACGATTTTCTTCACCTGTATTCACCTGAGACACTATCTCATGACTCAGCAGGGGACGAGAAACCAGTGAGCGTGAAGGCTTCCACAGCTTCAGCACGGGGTGGGAGGCCTTCGGGAATGGAGGAATCCACAGCCTCATCACACGTACATTTCCACGTGAAGAAAAGACAAATGAACAAAGCAAGCTTTTATTGTGACTTTGGCTCATGTACAGCTGTACATAGAGGGAATAAAAACTTGCTCTACACCTTGAGTACTGTGGGCAGTAGGCCTCTGTAAGCATTAATATTTCCAATATACTATTTCAGTATACCATTTTCAGTATACTATTTCCAGTATACTATTTCCAGTATACTATTTCCAGTATACTATTTCCAGTATACTATTTCCAGTATACTAATCCCTCTTGTTCTACCACACTCGTCCTCCGTCCCCTCTCAGATATATTCTTGCTCCCCTCCCTTCATGCTTGTGCGACTTGCCAATGGTCCAGGTCGGACGGAAGCATCGTCATAATTTTGTCTCTAGTGTGCGGGTTATTTATGTATATTTCCAGTATCTTGATAATGTTGCAAACGACCTCACACGTCATTTTCAATTCCTTCTGTTGCAGCCACGGTATTGTGATTTAAAATCATTTACAGTTATTTAGTTTGTTGGGTACGAAGTGATACATAAGGATTTATTGACGACTCTACGTTGTGAATGGGTAGTGGTAAAGTATGTGTAGTAAAGGTAGCCAAGATTATTGGTTTGTGGTAAAAATTACTTGGTGTAGTAAAGATTGCCTGGGTAGTGATAAAGAGTATTGGATATTTGAGGTTCGAGTACTACTACCAGGAAGTTAATAGCGTCCTTTCATTGATACATAAGTGTGAAGTGGAAATTGAGTGGAGGATCGCTAGTCTTTTCTTTGCTTCACGAACGTGCAAGATGACAAGTACATATTATAAACATCTTAACGTCATATATATATATATATATATATATATATATATATATATATATATATATATATATATATATATATATATATATATATATATATATTATGGGAGGGACTTATTCTCAGCTGTCGTATCTGAGCGCCTCTGCAAAGAGAGTGATTATGTATGATTGTGGTGAAAATGTTGAACGATAATGAAAGTATTTTCTTTTGTTGATTTTCTTTCTTTTGGGTCACCCTGCCTTGGTGGGAGACGGCCGACTTGTTGAAAATATAAATATATATATATATGTATATATATATATATATATATATATATATATATATATATATATATATATATATATATATATATATATATATATATATATTTTTTTTTTTTTTTTTTTTTCAACACATCGGCCGATTCCCACCAAGGCAGGGTGGCCGAAAAAGAAAAACTTTCATCATCATTCACTCCATCACTGTCTTGCCAGAAGGGTGCTTTACACTACAGTTATAAAACTGCAACATTAACACCCCTCCTTCAGAGTGCCGGCACTGTACTTCCCATCTCCAGAACTCAAGTCCGGCCTGCCGGTTTCCCCGAATCCCTTCATAAATGTTACTTTGCTCACACTCCAACAGCACGTCAAGTATTAAAAACCATATGCCTCCATTCACTCCTATCAAATACGCTCACACATATATATATATATATATATCTAGTGGTAAGGAAAGATGGTATTCTATCAGCTCCGGTGTAAAATCTATAATTTTTTACCCTGATTGAAGATGAGAGTCCTCAGTTAGCACTGAAGATAGTACTTTACTTGAGTACGTACTTCATGTACTTCTTAATAATGTGTATTTCCGTAAGGAAGGGGATTATAATTCTTCCTCGATAGCCATGCGCGACGTAGAACGCAATGAAGTGAAAGAAAAAGAAGTTACTGTTAACCTTTTTTTAATATAGATACTAACAAAAAGGGAATTTTTGAATATGGGTTGTGTGTTACTGGGATGAATGAAAGGAGTTAATATTCTTCTTATGTACGAGATGAGGTGATGAACTGTATGGTGAGTTACAGTGGTGAGCCCATTGTAAACAGTGCCGCGGTGGAGAGTATGACGAGTGATGTTTTAGTTATAAGAGAACATAAGAAAGAAGGAACACTGCAGCAGGCATACTGACCCATGCGAGGCAGGTCCATCACTCCCCGGCTGAGACCTGACTACTTGGAGTTAACCCTCTCCAGGTAAACTCCAGGTAGTCAGGTCACTTCCACTTAAGGGAGGAGCACGGCATAAGACCTAGTAGCTCAAGCTAGTCAGGTCCAACTCACACCCACCCACACCCACTCATGTATTTATCCAACCTATTTTTAAAACTACACAACGTCTTAGCTTCTATGACGGTACTCGGGAGTTTGTTCCACTCATCCACAACTCTATTACCAAATCAGTGCTTTCCTATATCCTTCCTGAATCTAAACTTTTCCAGCTTTAAACCATTGCTGCGAGTTCTGTCTTGGCTGGATATTTTCAGCACGCTATTTACATCTCCTTTATTTATTCCTGTTTTCCATTTATACACTTCAATCATATCCCCCCTAATTCTACGCTTTTCTAGAGAGTACAGATTCAGGGCCCTCAGTCTATCCTCATAGGGAAGATTTCTGATACATGAGATCAACTTTGTCATCCTCCTTTGTACGTTTTCCAGTGCATTTATATCCAGTTATGACCGGGTGGATCGGTGAGCTAGGGGAAGGTCTCAGTCGAATAACCAGAAGCTTCACTGAATGGATCATCTTAAGACTTAAGACCTGCGAACAAAAAAAAAACACCCTCATCCTTTCCCCTCCCCAATCCCACCTTCCCCATCACCTCTGCGTCAACAATGAGGTGTAGCAACACACCGCTGATGTATCCAATTTTGTTAAAAAAAAAAAATGCTCTCAAGATAACACCACAATCAATCAGCGTACAACTGATTGATTGTGTGTTCACCTGTTTGTGGTTCCTAGGGTCGAGTCTCGTCTTCTGGCCTATCTTTTACCTTGGCGGGTTTACTTATAGCCTGTTGGGCCCTATCGTAACTGTTCTTAAAATTATGTATGGAGTCTTTCTCCACTACTTCGGCCATATCACTTTACTTCTTGACCAACCTGAGGCCGAAGAAACACTTCTTGACACCACTGGGACTCATCTGTATCTTTAATTGTACCCTTTTGTACCCGTGTCCTGCATCTTAAACAGTGTGTACCTGTCCACCCTATCCAGTCTTCTGAGAATTTTGTGTCGTAATCATGTCTCTCTTGATTCTTCTGTCCTCTAATGTTATCACGTTCAGTTGCTTTTAGGCTCCACGTAGCTCATGTATATAGGGCCACGAAAAGCTGTTGAGATACCTTGAAACTATTTTTAGATTTGGCAAACGAGGTTATTCGATTGATGTGCGCCTCTGGCGATATGTTAGCCATTTCTTTAAACGAAGCAACATAATAAGACAGTGCTTTGTCTGTGAGCCACTTCAGGAAGCCAAGAAGTAAAGAGAAGTATGAGACATTAAGAAGTCAGGTCATATGCGTGTGTCTAGATATGAGTTTCGTAATAATTTGAGGGCTCGGGCAGCGGTTGTTAGGTGAGTGGCTGGCATAATAGCCTTTGGTTTATACAGTAGCAGGATGATGAGGATAAATTTGTGGTGCGCCGAGAGTCGCGGATCCACCAGGTCTTGCGCAACCTGATGCACCATTATTATGCTTCAAAACGTGTGTCAGAAACATTGCGACTCTTCCAAAGTCCAACATCTTGGGTAGAATCCTTTTACGCTTGAGAGAGGAAGCAGAAAACAAACTGCGCTTTCTAGTGGCTTGTGACTCATGTTGAATTCCATCTTGTGTTTAGTATGCTGAGACAGTCAGTGTCTGCCCCGTGGGAAGGAAGGGGCAAACATACCCCCTGTCCCACGGGTGGGTCATCACTCACCTTTGTCAAGGGAATTATAATCCCAGAAAGGATGGTCATCTCGTGTCACTCATTGAAGTAGTCCCGTAAAAATATTAATGATTGTGATTATTATATTCGTTTCTTTAAAGTTACTTGCTTTTTTTAATTAAAATTATCATTTGATTATATGAAAAAAATCACCTATTTTTTTCTGTCACAATTAGATACACCTCATTGTGTGGCTAATCTAAATTTTGCATTTGTTAGAGGAACAATAATTATTCTTTTCTCATACTCCATCACACTTAATGATTTTCCCGAGGCTGCAGGTGCCATCTTGTAGACAGTTTACCGTGTTATCTCAGTGGTATGCCCATAGGCATACCTATAATAATACTTGTATTTTATTTAGTGTTGTAGTGGATTTGGTGGTTATTGTTAAGTGCAGGTAAATGAAAGATGGGTGAAGAGTGTGAGTGTGAGTGTGAGTGTGTGAGTGTGTGTGTGTGAGTGTGTGTGTGTGAGTGTGTGTGTGTGTGTGTGTGTGTGTGTGTGTGTGTGTACTCACCTAATTGTGGTTGCAGGGGTCGAGACTCAGCTCCTGGCCCCGCCTCTTCGCTGTCCGCTACTGGGTCTCTGCTCTCCCTGCTCCATGAGCTTTATCATACCTTGTCTTAAAACTATGTATGGTTCCTGCCTCCACTCTATCTTTCTCTAGACTATTCCACTTCCTGACTACTCTGTGGCTGAAGAAATTCTTCCTAACATCCCTTTGATTCATCTGAGTCTTCAGCTTCCAGTTGTGTCCCCTTGTTTCTGTGTTCCCTCTCTGGAACATCCTGTCACTGTCTACCTTGTCAATTCCCCGCAGTATTTTGTATGTCGTTATCATGTTTCCTCTGACCCTTCTTTCCTCCAGTGTTGTTAGTCCTATTTCCCTCAACCTTTCTTCATAGGACAGACCCCTGAGTTGTGGAACTAACCTTGTCGCAAACCTTTGCACTTTCTCTAGTTTCTTGACGTGCTTGACCAGGTGTGGGTTCCAGACTGGTGCTGCATATTCTAGTATGGGCCTGACGTACATGGTGTACAGTGTCTTGAACGATTCCTTGTTAAGGTAACGGAACGCTAATCTTAGGTTTGCCATTCGCCCATATGCTGCCGCAGTTATCTGGTTGATGTGTGCTTCCGGAGACGTGCTTGGCGTTATACTCACCCCAAGGTCTTTCTCCTTTCCCGAGGTTTGTAGCCTTTGTCCGCCTAGCCTGTACTCTGTCAGCGGTCTTCTTTGCCCTTCTCCGATCTTCATGACTTTGAAACCAGTTGCTAGACCAGATGTCAAGCTTGTCCAGGTCTGTTTGAAGTCCTGTGTGTGTGTGTGTGTGTGTGTGTGTCGTGCGTGCGTGCGCATGTACATGTGTGTGCATTTACATGTGCGTGCTTGCTTGCTTGTCATCACTGAAGATGAACACAAATGAGGAGGAGGTGAGGAAAGTGTAAACATTTGTAATGCATATATGTAATATATGTGAAATATAGGACAAATAGGAGCACTTTGATAGGTCTATTGGCCCATGCGAGACTGTTTGTGTACAATTATTTTCAGTGTATCTCTAATACATTTTTAAACGGTTTCAATTTATTTGGGTTGGAATGTAGTGTATGCATGTTTATATTACTCTAGTTTATGTAAACAGCACGTTTGATGTACTTTTACATATGTGTATCTATAATGCATGCCCTAAATGCATTGCATAACTAACGACTTTTTCAGGTATGATATAACCCGTATGTAACATAATACAATGTATCATGGAAGATGTATTTACATAGATGTATTTATATTCCACTCTTGTTTCTCCACTTGTCTTCCCGCATCTTTCCTCCAGTTGTAAGTTAGGTCTTCATTCTCGCTTCTCCCGTCCCTTCCCCTGCCGTCCCTACTGTTCTTTCTCTAACCCAAGCAGTTTAATTTCTTTGTTATTTTGTGTTGTTTGCCTACCGGTTTGTTAATGGCACCTTATACACCTGACTGACATCCCATACACATTAATATACAATTACCACAGTGGAGGCTGCTGCCATGGTCCACCATATGGCCGCCATCCTTGAACTAGTCGTCTTATGACTAAGACCCGTGGCACTTGTTTATTTGTAAGAGAAACTCGCCTGAGTAGTTATTGCCATTTTTTCTTCTACGAGGAAGCCGATCTGGGAAAATATAATTGTTATTATCCCAGTAAGTTAGATCTCATCTGGCTATGTTGTCTGGCTGCTGCTCTTCTTGTTGGTGGTTTCATCCTTATTTGTGCATTACATTTTAGTTTTTAATGTTTCCCAAATTGCTTTGAACTTGTCTTATTGGTAAGAAGGAATGGGAGGAGGGGTCAGACATGTCGGGTATAACATACTCTGGTCCTAAAATCTACATACTTTTATTTTAATTTTAATTGTCCAATACCTGGTATTAATAGAAACTTAAAAATAAATATAAGTTAGGTTAAGATGCAGGTGATTTTTTTTTTTTGGGGGAGTTTCGCAGTGGGGATGGGTAGGTTGGTTAGAGGGAGAGAGATTTAGGGAATTAAGGGAAAATCTTGTGGTAAAAGGACATCGAAGCAAATTAATGGGAGCGATGACAGAAGGAAGCTAGAACTTCAAAGCTGGATAACCACATAACCTCAAAGAAAGAAGTTTGGGGACAATTAAGGAACTAGATATTACATAAGCGATGGGGCTGGGTATTGCATCACCTTGAACATCGAAAGGAACAGCCAAAACCTTCAGTGACCTAATAGCAAAAATCTACAAAAGTACCATAGGGATTGGGGAACTATCAGACAACTGGAAAAGCAGACGTAATTCCAATGTACAAACAGGGTGATAGACATTAAATTATACAATATCATTGAAATGTGTAATAGCCAAGGTGAGAAAAAGGTTAACGAGGGAAAATATTAAAGCACCTGGTAAACCTGAAAAAAGGAGATTATTACAGAAATTCACTAATGGTCTGTGAATGGAAAATCCTGCTTAAAAAACTACTAATGTTTTATGAGAGACACCAGTATAAAGAAAAAAGAAATAAAAATGGGTGAATTGTACATTGCTAGATTACAGGAAGGCTTTCGATACGGTGCCTCGCCAGAGGCTGGTCCACAAACTCGATAAACAAGCAGGATTATTATGTACAGTTCTTAGGTTACCAAAGGAATGTTTGGGAAACAAGACACGGGGTAAGAGATTAGAAAGAAATGCCCAACTGCGTGAGAGTGACGAATGGAGTTCCTCAGGGATCATTATTAGGACCTATAAAATTTATAATATGCTACCATGATAAGGGATAGACCTACATATATTCCTTCATTGATGAAAAGTATACAGTCGGTGAAAGACAGGGATATGCTGAAAGACTAAGAAACGGGAAATTCTTTCACAAATATTAAACAAAGAATCTTTTAGGACACTGCGCATAAAATTTGTCAGGCCAATCGTTGAGTATGCAGCACCAGTGTGAGGACATTCCTGATCAAGCATGTACAGGTAGCGGACCAGCAGGGAGGAGTGCTGGGTGCACTATTGAATAACCCAGACTCGTACCCCGATATCAAACCAACAAGGAATGTTGACAATCGATGTTGGGGGTGAGGCATTGTGAATTATTAACGTTGTATGACCATGAATGATTAATGTGAGGAAGCATCGTTTGGAGAGCGTGTGTTGTGTAAACGTTTTTGATAATGCCATGGGGCGAGAGGGAAATTAAATGCCACCCTCAGGACGATGTTTTGAACTTTTAATGTGACCACATGTTATGGAATATGTTTCAGAGCTCAGCAAGCTGCACTTAGAGCGTAGTTCGCATTGTATATAACCGGTGTAGCAAACATGCTAACTATTACTCTGCTCGTATTAAAGGAAATTCAACCGAGAACTCTTACTGAATATACTGGGTTATGAAAGCTTGCAGACGGGCGCCCAGACTCACCTTTTACACGTATCAGTGCCACCTCGAGTGTCACCTAACATTTATTTCCCAACATTTCTATCACTTAAGTCTAACATTTCACATTATCGTGTGTTTAATATGGCGTAGCTCTGGTCCTTACGTGTTTTTTTTTTTTGTGCAGAATGAAATAATATCAAGTACACATGTTGAGAGGTGAGTGAGGTTCATGTCTTGATTCAAGGAAGTCTACCTGCTCTCTCCTTGGATCAAACCTGATTACCTCCCACTATCTAGGCGTTATATGACCCCTACGGGCTTAACACTTCCTCCTGGATACAAGGATGTAAGAGTGTGTTTGTGCGAGGCTTATGGCATCTTAGTGTCAAAACTCAAGACTAAAAACTTTACTAAGGTGGTGGTGGAGACTCCAGATGACTCAATGCCAGCCGTAGTAGGTGGTGTGGCACTCCTTGAAATTTAATGTTCCTGGTTTACGATGTGTAGGGAAGAATATGTTTATCTCAAGAGCCTTTTCAGCTTACGTGTTTCTGGTTGCAAACCTGTAATAAACCACGGAAAGGATGTGTGTGTGTGTGTGTGTGTACTCACCTAATTGTGCTTGCAGGGGTCGAGACTTAGCTCCTGGATGGATCCTGCCTCCACTACGTGTGTGTCTTTGTGTCTGTCAGTCATATAATTCAGTCTTCGACTCTTGATTGAAGAATTTGGAACTACTATACTATTCCTTCAGACTTGATTACCTACTATTTCCCAAAGACTTGATGATTTCAAAAGGTTGAGTACTTCCCTTTGAATATAAAAATACCATCTCAAGTCACCAGAATATCACTGTTTAATTAATTTATGCTAAACTAATCAAACAGCGTTTTAGCAGTGTCAACGCGCTTACATCGTTTGTTTTAAACACGCCTTAGGAAGACAGGCGGTAATACGAGTAGCTAGAGATAATTGACTGTTTATGGTGGTAGTGGGCAAATGGGTGACCTAGTGTGACCCTGTGTGACTCAGCATCCCTACTGAAGCCATCTGCCAGGCAAGCTCTCTCCTCGCGTGTCTGTTGTGTTGTGATTTGTGAGAGACTCTTAAGGAAGCTACCTTGATGGAACTGAACTTATCCTCTGCATCGAACCTGAATGCCTTGTATTTCCCAGGCCTCATATGACCCTTGCGGTTTTAGTGTTTCCCCCTGATTAAAATAAATAGTGCTGAATGAGACAGACAAAGGTGGGTAGGAAAGGAATGGAAGTGTTATTGTATTATTATTATTATTATTATTATTATTATTATTATTATTATTATTATTATTATTATTATTATTATTATTATTATTATTATTATTATTATTATTATGAAAAGTTGACCTTCAGCTCCGGGGCCGTGCCTCTCTAACCTTCAGTCGACTAACATATTTGATTTCTTAACTCTCTGGGTTATACTCGGGGATCTTACTAGTTTAGGATGTTGCACTCGGGGATCTTACTAGTTTAGGATCTTTCACTCGTTGATCTTACAAGTTTAGGATATTACACTTGAAGATCTTACTAGTTTAGGATGTTGCACTCGGGGAGCTTACTAATTTAGGATGTTGCTCTCGGGGATCTTACTAGTTTAGGATATTACACTCGAGGAGCTTACTAGTTTAGGATGTTGCACTCGGGGATCTTACTAGTTTAGGATGTTGCACTCGGGGATCTTACTAGTTTAGGATATTGCACTTGAGGATCTTACTAGTTTACGCATATTGCACTCGGGGATTTTACTAGTTAGCCATGGAAAAATAAACACATAAGCAGTATAATGTGATCCTTTATTGACAACGTTTCGCCCACGCAGTGGGCTTTATCGAGTCACAGACTACTACTACTACTACTAATACTACTTATATCACTACTACTTCTAACACCACTAGTTTTTTCACCTCACCTTGACAGTATATATATACCAACTGTGTCCATATATCGCTTGTAACGGCTTGAGAAAGCTCCTGGAGAGCGAAACGTTGCCACAATAAAATGTCACATTAGTTGCAATTGTGTCCTTTTACTTAACATATTGTCGGTAATTCTACCAATATTATTACAGACAGATAAAGCCCACTGCGTGGGCGAAACGTTGTCAATAAAGGATCACATTATACTGCTTATGTGTTTATTTTTCCATTGTGTCGGTATTTTATACCATTTATTTCCACTAGTTAGCCATGTTGCATTTGGGGATCTTACTAGTTAGCCATGTTGCATTTGGGGATCTTACTAGTTTAAGAAGTTGCACTCGGAGATCTTACTAGTTTAGGATGTTGCACTTGGGGATCTTACTAGTTTAGGCATGTTGCACTCGGGGATCTTACTAGTTTAGGAAGTTGCACTCGGAGATCTTACTAATGCCATGGCATGCCAGTGGCTCTCCTTGCATTGCAGTTTTATAATTGTAACTACCAATAACATTATACACTTGTAACATGCATTGAAATAAAAATTATTATTATTATTATTATTATATTTAGGTATGTTGCATTCGGGGATCTTACTAGTTTAGGATGTTGCACTCGGGGATCTTACTAGTTTATGATATATTGCACTCGGGGATCTTACTAGTTTAGACATGTTTCATTCGGGAATCTTACTAGTTTAGGATGTTGCTCTCGGGGATCTTACTAGTTTATGATATATTGCACTCGGGGATCTTACTAGTTTAGACATGTTGCACTCCGGGGAAACTTACTAGTTTGGTCTTGTGTATGCAGACTAGTTTATGCCTGGTGCGTGTACTGGAAGACGCTCAGCAATATTAATCACAAGCTGATGTATACTCTTAAAAAAAATTAAAAATAAAAATATTTATGTCTTATGAGCCATGTATATACATATGAGATATTAACTGATCATAAGTAAACTTGTAAAGGAAATTCACTACGGAAGATTAACAATATTTTTTTTCTATATTACTTGTTAATCTTGCACCAAAACTAGCTTAATATCCTAACTTAGCCTAGCTAAAATTAGGTTAAATTTGTATAACTAAGGATTTGTAACTTTTAACTTTTCCTGTGGAGGGGTAAATCTTCGGGTGACTCTGTACAAGTGTACAGTGTGTGTGCTTGCAGTAAGTGGTTAGTTCATTGGCAGTAGTTCATTACGACTTACCTTGGGTTTGTGGGCTGTATGGCTTTGAGGGGTATGTGAATACATGTAGCATGAAAGCTGCTGGTGCTGTGATATGAGACAGTAGGGTCATAGTTGGTACTGCTGATACACATATGTCACAAAAGTGCTGGTTGTAGTATAATCTTATTGTAAGCTCTATAACTGAGTTGTTACATTTTTCTGATTTTATATATATATATATATATATATATATATAAAAGGGTGAGTTTTGGAGTGTTCGAATAGTGAGGGTCCACTGTATTATACGTATATATATATTATATATATATATATATATATATATATATATATATATATATATATATATATATATATATATATATATATATATATATATATATCGATATGCTGTTGCAAGTGTATTTTTGGGGGTCTGAAATAGACTAACCTACGTGACATTATTTCTTAAGGAAGTAAATTCGTTCAGTAATGGCACTTGAGCAGCATTCTGGAACGAATTTTCGGCGAAAACCGAGGGACCACTGTATATATATGTATATATATATAATTCATTCCAGAAGGCTGTTTGAGTGCCATTACTGAACGAATTTGCTCCCTTAAGGAATAATGTCAAGTAGGTTAGTCCATTTCAGACCCCCCAAAATACACTTACAAAAGCACTTACAATAATACACTTACATAACTGTTCGAGTTTTGAGGTGACCGAAACTCGGGGGTCCACTGTGTGTGTATATATATATATACACACACACATACACACACACACAGGAGATTGAGAACGTCATTAGAGAAATAGGCGAAGAGGACATGTCTGAGATAGTAAATTTTCAGAGAATAGGGGGGTACGTGAAGGGAAGAAAACGGCCAGTCAAGCTGATCCTCAAGACAGAAACAGTGCGAAACAGGATCCTGCAAGAGAAACCACGGCTGAAGGAATCGTCAGCATACAGAAGGGTGTTCCTAGATCGGGACAGAACAAAAACAGAACGACAGCAGCTGAGGAAGTGGAGGCAAAAGCGAAAGGAGCTGGGAAGAGAGAGAGAGACAGAATCAGCAGAAACCAACCAGAACAGGGAAGAGCAACAAGAGCGAGCACACACAAACCCATCCCCAGAACCCCAAAACCAAACACGCTATCCCAACACAGACTACAATCCACACTTACATCCCCCACCCCTCACTATGCTGTAGAATCCCCAGCACACCGCCAGGGCCCCCACCCCCACAGACTCCCCAAAACACAGTGTTGGAGAGGAAACTGAATGTATGGTACACGAACGCAGATGGAATAACGAATAAGTGGGAGGAGTGGCATGAAAGAATCAAAGAGGCATCACCGGACATCATAGCCCTCACTGAAACAAAGCTCACAGGGATGATAACAGATGCCATCTTTCCAACGGGATACCAGATCCTGAGGAAAGACAGAGGGAACAGAAAGGGTGGAGGAGTGGCACTGCTGATCAAAAACAGATGGGATTTTGATGTGCTGGAGAGAGGGGACAGAGGAGAAGCAGGAGATTGTATAATAGGAACACTTCAGTCCGGAGGTCCAAAGGTGATAATTGCAGTGATGTATAACCCACCACAGAACAGCAGGAGGCCCAGGCAAGAGTATGATGAGAGTAATAGAGCGATGGTTGACACACTGGCCGAATTGGCCAGAAGGGCTCATGCAAGCAGGGCGAAGCTACTGATCATGGGTGACTTCAACCATAAGGAAATCGATTGGGAGAACTTAGAACCACATGGGGGCCAAGAAACATGAAGGGCTAAAATGATGGAGGTGGTACTGGAAAATCTCATGTACCAACATGTAAGGGACACTACCAGAGAGAGGAGAGGACGAACCAGCGAGACTGGACCTAGTATTCACCCTGAGTAGCGCAGATATTGAGGACATCACACATGAAAGCCACCTTGGGGCCAGTGATCATATGGTTTTAAGCTTCGACTACATAGAGTTACAAGTGGAGGGGGAAGCAGGAAGGGCTGCAAGAATGAAACCAAACTATAAGAAAGGTGACTACGTGGGCATGAAGAACTTCCTGCACTGAGTTCAGTGG